>BMAO01022654.1:0-20955 GCA_019973975.1 Trichonephila clavata
TTCTTTTTCGTCATTTGAAGGTTCCTCATAATTGTCCACGATGACAGCATGTATCTTATCCTCAGGTTTTTTGTCCTCATCTATATCCATAGGATCATCCCAAACGGCGTATGCGTCATCTGCATAAGGCTTATTCTCCAAAGGAGGATCAACTGCAGTAGGTTTATTCTCCAAAGGAGGATCAACTGCAGTAGGTTTATTCTCCAAAGGAGGATCAACTGCAGTAGGTTTATTCTCCAAAGGAGGATCAACTGCAGTAGGTTTATTCTCCAAAGGAGGATCAACTGCAGTAGGTTTATTCTCCAAAAGGGGTCAGCTGCAGTAGGTTTATTCTCCAAAGGAGGATCAAGCTGCAGTAGGTTTATTCTCCAAAAGGGGATCAGCTGCAGTAGGTTTATTCTCCAAAAGGGGGTCAGCTGCAGTAGGTTTATTCTCCAAAAGGGGGTCAGCTGCAGTAGGTTTATTCTCCAAAAGGGGGTCAGCTGCAGTAGGTTTATTCTCCAAAAGGGGTCAGCTGCAGTAGGTTTATTCTCCAAAAGGGGGTCAGCTGCAGTAGGTTTATTCTCCAAAAGGGGTCAGCTGCTGCAGGTACATCCATCTCATCATGCACTAGGATGGGTATGAAATTATCTTCATTATTGTTATCCACCATAGGTAGTTCATGATCTTCGCGCATAGGCAAATCAACAGGGTCTTTAGGAAGATTTACTTCATTCTCCAAGTTAGTCACTAAGCGATCAAACTTTGCCGTTTTACGTGGAGTTCTTGGAGTTTTCAGTTTCCTTTTTAATTTATTGGGTAGAATATCCATTGCTTTATTTACATGGAAAAAAGAGCTCAACATGCTCATCATTCTGTTGTGGTTTAGCCTGTTATTTGTCTGCTGGAATCATCGCCTGTACCATGCCTATGTCAAATTGACCTGGAATACATTGTATCAACAAGTGAAGCCTGATGAATGGCGCAAGTACATGATTCAAGAAAAGATTAAAACTGGATGGATCGAATAATGATTGGAACGTTGACTGCCTGTGCACTTTACACGACAGGAGTAATTGGAATATGCATTATAATGACTCGTAGATGGTATTGCGTTCTGTTTTTCTTAATCAATATTCTTGTATTTGCTATCCTTGTGGCAGGTTATTTAAATAATTGGAAGGGATTGGAAACATTTGGAAAGAATTTTGATGACTGTTATTGGTTTTGCAAGTTGGCTCAGTGGTGGAAAGGATAGACAGGAAAATAAATATAAGTATTTCAACTCAAAACTTAAAAAAAAAAAAATTTTTTTTTTTTAAGCTTTGTGAGTTTCAGGATAAATTTCCTCTTACACTTTAACTTTAGTCTGGTGATGTTAATTGATTTAATTTCTTTCTCCAAGGATCGTTACATTGGCATCGGACTCTTATCAGACAGTCCTTGTGATGGTGTGACCCGTCTCGTAAGATGACTTGGTTCAATTGCTTGACGATAAAATATTTTTCAGGCTCGTCAAATAAATGAAAACAATTACAGGTGTCTGGACCTTCAGTGCAATCATCCTCACTCCAGACACAATCAGAGAGGTGAAACCCATGTTCGCTCCGCACCACTTTGACAGGGACGGGAAACTGGTTTAATAGCTCTTGAAATTTCACAATACCTGCCAAACGTATTAATCTGAGTCGATAAGACAATAGTCGTGGATCATTTCCTTGCAAAGCTGGAATAATACCTTTCTCCAATTCAGTGATTAAACTGTTCAACGAAGGAGCCATAATAACGGAGGATAGACTTGAATGAAACATTCAACTTGATTCCCCTTATAAAGCGTATTCACTAAAAAAAAAAAAAATTTTTTTTTTTTTTTTATGTTATCATTTCATCGTAAACATTTGAAAAATATTTTACAGTCTCCTCGACACTTGCATCTAGCAATTGTTTCTCCGACTTACACTTTTTAAGTTTGTCTTTAAAAATGTTTACAGCACATTCACCTAAAAGTATTACACGTAATTCAGCATCCACATATATCAACAACGTATTCAGTAACTCATTATCCCGGTCTTGCTTTAATAAATTATCCAACCTTTTCAATTTGTCCCAAATTTCCCTGTTCAAATCCGGTTCCAACTCTTGTGGCAATTTTTTCCATTTAAAATCATACATTAATTTGAAATATAAATGGAAAAAAGCCATAAAAAGGCATTTCATTTTTAATAGAGATATTTCATGTGTTGGTTTAGATAATTGTTTTTCCAATTCAAAACATCTGGTTCGCCAGTATTCTTCAGTATCCTCTTCTTCCTCTGCAGTCGATCTACGTTTAAATTTCTTATTTTGTATCGATATACAAGTGCCTCTCTCCACAATAGTTTCACTTTTTGGTTCCATTAATTTCTCTCTGCATTCCATCAAATCCGTTTCACATTTCATCAATTGTTGTTTTAATTGTTGTTGCTGTTTAATGTTGTCTTCCATAATACTTTCCAGTTCTTTTTCCGATTTATTTTGCGTCTCCTCGTGATCCGCCAGTAATTTTTCATATTGTACCTTATAATATTCCAATTGCTTGAACTTTGAGATAATTTCCTGGGACCAATTAGGGTTGGATAAAGTCATGTGAAAATAATTTAACAACTGTACACCGTTTTGGACAATTTCTTCATGAACGCTATATTTTTTCTGTACGTCAGTTACAAACGTTTGTATGTTGACTGGATCTACCAATTTTTTACACTCTTTCAGAAATGCTTCCCATTGTTTCTTTGACACGTTGCATTGTTTGTCCAATTTGTATTTTTCTTGGGTAAATTCATTCGCTAGTTCCTTTCCATGCTGTGTCAATTTATTCACATGCACCTTTAATGAATTATTTTCATTCATCAAACGGTCATTTTCTTTCCAAAATTGATCCTTTTCTACCTTTAATTGGTTATTTTCATTCAATAATTGACCCTTTTCTTCATTCAGTTGATTCTTTTCTATCTTTAATTGCTCATTTTCTTTCCAAAATTGAGCCTTTTCTTCTATTAATTGATTTTTTTCAAACTTTAATTGGTCCCTTTCTATTTTCAATTGGTTATTTTGTTCCCAGAGTTGATCCCTTTCAACCTCCAATTGCTTATTTTCCCCCACAATTGATTCCTTTCTTCCTTTAATTGATCCCCTTCTTCCTTCAATTGGTTACTTTTTTCCCAGAATTGGTACCTTTCTTCCTTCAATTGATCCCTTTCTTGCTTCAATTGGTCTCTTTCTTGCTTCAATTGATCCCTTTCCATCTTTAATTCTGAATCGACGTCAACTCCACATATGGCTGGTAACTCGTGAAGTTCAGTGACTTCGTAGCTGGTAGGAGCTTCAATGGCTTGTACCAATTGTTCCCGAACCAAGTCCAATTCAATTTTCAACTTCATTACACCATTCTTTACCCATTGAAAGAAACTTTGGTCTAAATTGGTAGGATTTTTCATGGCAACCATTTTAGTGTCATAGTCCAGGTTCTCCATCATCATGTGATAAATTGAATTTAATTTCGTATTGGTTTCGGTCAACTGCCTTTCTAAACCTTGTGAATGTTGAAACTTTCTCTCAATGGTAATAAACCAATCATTTTCATCCACATAATTAAAACTCCAATGATTTGCAACACGTTTTAGTTGCTCTTGAAATGAATTGTTTATGGTTAGGGAAGACTCTACTCGCTTAATGAACAACTCTTGCCAATCTTCTGAAAAAGCAATACTGGGAAAATTTTGTCTAACAAACTCTTGTACTTTTGAAGACTCGCATCGAGTGTTTTGTTCCAACAATTTTTCTTCCAAGAGATCTAAACGTTCCAGCAAATGTAAAGAGGGTAAATCACTACCAAACAAGGTGGATAATTTTTGAAAAAGAGATTCAATCACTTTTTTCACTTTGTATTCTGTATCATTCACATGCGCCAAAACTTTTTGACGCGTCTTTCCTAGATGAATTGAGTTTGTTATGCGGTTTTTGAGATGTTTAAAATGGTCATTTAGTTGAAATGTTTGCAACATGTCATTCAAATGCTCTTGAGACAACTTTCGGTGCAACAATTGTTCAAATGTATTAAACAATTTCTCACTAATCTCATCTGCAAGCGCGGTTGGTTTCACTAAAGGCTCTAAAGAAGAAGGTTTATCGGGAGGCAATGTTTCCAATAATTTTGAAATGTTTTCATTTTGTGCTTTGGTTAAGGTAAAATTGGTAGACATGTCTTTTTTGAATTCTTCCAAAAAGGACCGCAACTCCTGTTTCCATTCATCAATTTTCTCAACTACGCGCTCATTTTGAGAAGGGAATTCCAACTCTTGGCAGGTTGATCCAGTGGCTCCTAAACACTCTTTTGGTGATTCCACTAAAGGCTCTGACGGTGTAAGAAGAGGCAACGTTTCCAATAATTTTGAAATGTTTTCATTTTGTTCTTTGGTTAAGGTAAAATTGGTAGACATGTCATTTTTGAATTCTTCCAAAAAGGATCTCAATTCCTGTTTCCATTGATCCTCCAAATCCTTTTGGGGATGAAATTCCAACGCTTGGCAGGTAAAACTTGAATCTGTGGCACCTGGATAATCCAAAGCAGGATGAGGAGGTTCTTCAATAGGGCAAGGTTTAAATAAACCTCCAATACCCAAAGTTCTATCCGGTTCATTTTGTCCATCTAAACAATGTTGCAATTCTTTTTGACAATTTATTAGTTGATCTTGCAAATTTTTAATTTCTACATCATAACGGGATAAATGTTCTTGCAAACTTCTAATCTGTGCTTCATATTGTAGTGTTTTTTCTTTCCAAATCGAAATTTGTGCCTCATAATCCCTTTTTTCAATGTCATAAAGAGATTCCCTTTTCCTCAATGTCTCTTTCAAACTTTCCAATTCCGTTTCTTTGGCGGCCCACGTCTTGTGTACATTTTCCTCTTGACACTGAGGGGGAGAAGGAACATGACACAACTTGAACAAAAAATCCAAAAAACTAGAGCTACTTCGATACAATTCAGGATACTGGTCCACTAAACGTTGACTTGCCGTAAAAGCCTCCGTCACATCATGAGAAATGTCCTTTTTCAAAGTCTGCACCAATTGTACATGAAGCAAGTTGTAAGGATCCCGTTGAGATTGTAAGATGGCATCCACTAGTGCTTTTAGGACCATCTTGATTTGACATTTCCCATCAAGATTTTATAAATTTGTATCAAATCATTTCGGATATGTCGATAGGGTTCTGACGATTGAACAGACACCCAATCAATCACAGATATCAAATGGACCGTATTCTCCAAAAAATTGGATAGATACCACTCCATTCCAAATTTTTCCCAGGTGGTTTTGTCTTTTAGTAAAGGAAACCAAAATCTGCACATGGCATACCGGTCCGTGGGTACAAAACAGCAAGACATGTTGTTGGTATCCAAAAACCATTCTTTGGTGAACGACAAAATCATGACCGAGACATATTCCACTTTAGAATCCACAATACGGCAAGCAATTCCCACCGGATCCGTATCACTCAGGGTCGTTTGACACGTGTAAAAATCGGGTGGAGGATGTTGAGGAGAGAGGATCAGTTGGGAGGAACGTTTCATGATTTGAAATAAGGTGCGTCCAAAACAAATGGAGGGATCGCGGTTGAAAACGTGAAACATGTTTTGAACCGTCATATGATGGGCCAAAGCGTACCAATTGTTAAAATTTTCAATGTTCATGGCATTATTGCGTTTAAAAAATCGCAGGGTAGAGGCCACTTCTGTGGTAAAAGGTTCTGATTTCTGAATGCAACTATAATACATTTTCACAAGAGCCCGAAAAGCAGAATTTTTACGGACTCGGATCCAAATGGATTTGAAGGGATTGGTATAGCTGACCACAAACAAGGTTCGAATGTAACACTTTTTCACCAATAAACTATTCCATGGAAAGAGCATTTGCAATAATTCACATTCAGTGGGATTTTTCCCTTGTCGATTTTGGAATGTAAACAGTACGGTAGGCTCGACAATTTTCATTTTAAGGGTGGGAGAGTTGGCATCCACTAAAATGCATGTTTCTTTAGGCACATGTAAGGTATTGGTCGAAAATCCAAAATGTTTTTGAATAATGACTGGGTTTTTAAACCGAAGAGCAAGAAAAAACAAATTTCGATATTGATTTCCAGTCACAGTCACATATTTACTTAGACTTTGCATTTGGATCGGAGAAATGGTTTCATGAGGAGAGATGCAATGTGCACTGATGGGTTGATGACTAAAATTGAGAGTTGTTGGATGAATTTCAATACTCGTATCGTCCAGGGAGGAGGGCATTTCGTCATTGGGCGATCCTTGAAGCTCTTCAGTATTGGGTGGGACCACTTCTAGTTCTGATGATTGTTGATCCACTTCAGTATTTGGGGATTGTTGGACCACTTCAGAATTTAGTGATTCAATTTGTTGCTCCATTTCAGAATTTAGTGATTCAATTTGTTGCTCCATTTCAGAATTTGAGGATTGTTGGACCATTTCAGAATTTGAGGATTGTTGGACCATTTCAGAATTTGAGGATTGTTGGACCATTTCAGAATTTGAGGATTGTTGGACCATTTCAGAATTTGAGGATTGTTGGACCATTTCAGAATTTGAGGATTGTTGGACCATTTCGGAATTTGAGGATTGTTGGACCATTTCGGAATTTGAGGATTGTTGGACCATTTCGGAATTTGAGGATTGTTGGACCATTTCAGTATCTAGGGATTCAATTTGTTGTTCCATTTCAGAGTTTGATGATTGAACCGTCTCAGTATCTAGGGATTCAATTTCTTGCATCATTTCAGAAATTAATGGTTCAATTTGTTGGATCTCGTTCGAAGAAAGGATACTGAATAAAAGTGAGGATTCAACTTCTTCATTTGAAGGCAATAAACTTGGACTAGGCAGGGATTCCATTGAAAGCATCTCCTGATTAGGAGAAGGTTGAGATGCAATTTGATCCATATCTATCACACTATGTAAACTTGACTCACAGTCTAAAAGAGACAAGCACTTACCCGCATTTAAATAATGTATCCTTAAAAAAAAAAAAAATTTTTTTTTTTTTTTTAATAAACAGTTAGCTACATTCTATCTTTTGCAACTCCATGCTGACATAGTCATTTTCAAGAGATTCACTTTTATTTGTGAAACGTCTCCATTTTCTATTTAATGTTTGTTTACCCTGCCAGCTTTTTGCTTCATCTTTGGCAATTTGCAGACTCCACCACATGTTGATCCATTTAGGACCCATTCTTAGGGTTAAAAGCAATCGATACAGAAAAAATACTTTATGCAGCATCAGTAAAAAGACAAACAAACCATACATTACAAAAAATACTTTTCTGTATACACTATTCAGGGGCAGTAAACACCGAAATCTTCCTGTAGTTTGTCCTCCACCCGAAAAATAATCATACATACATGTTCCCATTTCCGGAAACAAAATAGGAATGGCAGACCATGACCAGCTGGATAAAGACCACACACGATGAAAAAATAAATTTAACAAAAATATTTGGCCGATGAGATGTGCAGCGTAGAAACATTCCAAGGTCCATATTTTCCAAAACATGCCATTACCTTTAGAGGATGTAATTACATTAAATACTCGATCACATTCAGATTTTTCAAATTTCTGAATAGTCAATTCTTGCACATAAGAATGCATGTTTTTCGACCAAAGTCGATAAGGTAAATGAAAGCTAATGGCCTGTAATAAAAGTACAATGGATACCCATTGATAATAGTCGTGGTACAAAACGGGAAGAATAGGTTTCTCCACTCCTGAAAAATTGGTCAAAGTACCATTGATGAAACATTTAGTGTCCAACAACGACTGACTTACTCTGTGGCCATCAATTTGACAATTGATGTTTTCACCAAAATATTGACGGGAAATGCTGAGTGCAAAACAAAATAAAAGTAAGTTGCGTACATGGATTTGGTTAAAATCAATCAATAAACTATGGCTTCTGGGTGATACATGTTGACTTTTCCATTTCAACAAAGTGAGCGGTAACATTTTGAAGCAATCTTCTTGACTATCCTTTCAAAACAAATCTTGCCTGAAAGCCGCTCGGACTTAAAACATATCCTTAAAAAAAAAAAAAAAAATTTTTTTTTTTTTTTTACCACTTTAATATTTTTTTTATAATACTAAAAACATTTATCAACAGTTGCTTTGCACTGGAATACAACACTTGTCCCAAAGTTACCATTTCTTCTCTGGGCTTCAAATCTGTTCGTCGCTCCAATGGCTCTGCTGGTATATCCGATCTAGCCACAAGAGGACCGTTGTAAAATCGCCTCCTTGATTCCATTCTTTCTTTATTGCAATGTCGTATCCAAGAGATGTTGAAACCCTTCTACAGACATGACATCTGTATAATGCAATACATTCAATACATCATTTTCAATCACCATCTCTCCATCCATTAAACGTCCTTTGTAATCCACATAAAGTCCTTGTAAGTTGTATACCATTTTGTAATAACTATATCCTGGCTCCCAAATCTTGGATGCGTTACTCAGGGCCTCGGTAGCCGTTTTTGCATGCACTACGGCTTCATTGGCGCTTAATCCTTCCCAAAACGAATGCTTTACAAATACATCGTTTTGGTACCCGATGGATCCAAACATTTGATACAAGTGTTCAAAAGTACCTTTGGCTCCCGACAACACCTGAGTCACTAAACATCCTTGGCTCGTCTCGGCTTTTTGTTGAAACTTTTCCAAAGACTCGCGTCCCCATTCATACAAAGTTTGTATTTCTTGTAAAGTCAAAGCAAAACACATTTGTCTTTGAAATACATTCAAGTAAAATTGCCTCATTTGATCAATGTATTCAAAGGTTTGTTGCGAGCCATAACAATCATACAAAACTTGAAACGTTTTGCTTAAATCACTCTGTTTGTAAGGCAAAAAATGAATATCGTTAAATTTGGCAAAATACCCGACCAACATGTCTTGAGTCGGAGTGAGTTTCGGTCCTTGCATGACAAAACATCCCAGTTGAGATTCTGGATTCAAAATGGTGGCACATTCTGCTTGAGAGAGCGCATTCGGTACCAAATACAAATTACATTCATCCCCGTCAAAATCAGCATTCATGGCTTGCACCACTTCCAAAGGAATGCCAAAACAATCATATTCCCAACCCGGTGAACTCACTTTTAAAGCAATAAAATTTCCCGGTTGTAACGAGGGCATCCTATTCAAAATAATCCATTGATTTTGGATATTAAATTTTTTGACCACGTGGGCTGGAAGTTGAATTTGATTGGGACGTAAACTGGCATCCGGCACAATCATTCCCCTCATGGATAAGATGCACCTTTTCCCAAACGCCACTTGCCGGATCAAAGTGGATTTTCCACACGACCGACGCTGCAAACTTCCATAATTTAGAGGGGCTTCTACAATTTGTTTGTAAAATAAACCCACTTTGCTTGGAGATTGAACAGTTTGGGTCCGACTCGTCATGGGTAATCCTTGCACAAAATAATCATACAAAGAAAAACAAAAAATATCGTAACATAAAAATCTTGATCAGTTTCACGTTTGCTTGATTTATCGTTTTAAATGGTATTCAAACGCATATTTAGGTGTGTATACGGCAAACGATTGAACGGGATACGTTTTAAAATGATTGTTGTAATAAAAATGTCCACAACACAAGGTGTAAGGAGTAGAGGGTAAAAGTGTCTTGCATATTGAACACTTGTCTGCAAAAAGGTGATCTTTACGCCACGCTTTGAGTAGTTCAATAACTTGTTCGGGTGTTTTTTGAACGGGACAATCTTTAAAAGACAAGATTGAAAAAGAATACTGATCCACCGACATAATGACAGAAAATTATCCAGACGTAGAAATGGAAGTGAATTTTATTCCAAAAGAAAGAAACCTTTTGTCAGGGATCCCTATTTTGGAGGTGAACGGTATGCTAGGGATAAAGATGGAAATCAATTGTATCCAAACTCGGATAAACCTTTTGCTCGAAACAAAAAGAATGAAGAATATTATGCCAAGGATTTTCAGGGAAACGAAATGTATCCAGTTCAACAAGGAAAATCTAAAATAATACAGGATAATAATGGAAAGTTTCAATTTGCCCGAATGTCTGATGGCACAGAAAGATATCCACAAGACGCCAAAGAAAATGAGTATTATTTGGAGAGGGATGGTAAACCTTTATTGTTACGAAAACCCAATGGAGAGTATTACTTGGCACAAAATAGGAAAGGTTACAAGTTGATTCCCTGGAATTTGTTGGCCGAGTATGCGATCGATAACGAACCATACTTGTTTACAAAAGATGTTTTGGGAAATAATGTATACGTCCGTCAGTCAGAGTTGCCACAAAGACTAAGTGCCATATGTCAGTGCGTCTGCAATATATTATTTGATTGTCCAGTAGCACTGAATGCTCTGGGATGTTGCTTATTACAAGCTTACTAAAAAAAAAAAAATTTTTTTTTTTTTAATTCTGACACGTTGTCGATTTCAATTTCTTTTTCAAGAGTACCACAGACAAAAGTGGTTTAACATGTGCTTATGGGAATAGCTGTAAAATGCAAACGGGTATTTCTTTTACAGTCCATGCCATACAAGGAAACTCGGTTTCCTCGCCCATGTTCGAGCAGCACACACAATTTTCCAAAAACTCCACAGTTGCAGGTTTTAAAGCTTAAACTTTTCAGTTATCGGTGTTACTGTCAACCAGACCTTGTTATTTTTATCCCTGTACTCTACGCGTTGGTTCAGACTTTCCTCAGTCCTCTCATTTAAAACAGGTGGCAAGTCCATCAATGAAGTCAATACCCTTTTCCCCTCGGAGCGGGAATAGCGTCGGGAATAGCGTGTACGGTTCATTTCCAGAAAAGCCACAGTCGAAAAGGATTCCTCGTTAATCCATCTCTCGGCTGGATCCCGCGAGGTCCAAATGCGTACACTCGCTTGGGCAAGATGAATTTTCATATAGTAAAATGGACGAATACATGGGTAAATCACCAAATCCAGCCATGAATCGGGTGTTATGATGCCTTCATCCAAGACATAATGGGACATGAATGCCTGACCTCCTTCGTTGCTAGCTTCTCCCTGATATAGAAATCCAGTTTCGGTCCGCACAAACTCGATCCGCACGATCCGATCGTTCCAATCACGACCCTGCAATTCGAATCGAGTCCCAACAGGTAGATTTAAAACGTACTTTTCCACAAAGGCTGGAAATATTTTTCTAGGTAGCTCAATCCGGTAAAGGGAATAGTTTAACCTCTTTAAAATAGGAATCATCTCTACAGAATCAGAGTCAGCTGAAACTGTAATAATTGGTAGCTATAAATCTGCAAACTTTATAATGTATTGTACCAAAAGACTTGCAACTTTACCTAGTGACATCTAGTCAACTGAAGCTGTAATGAAAAGTTAAAGGAACGATCAAACCTTTATACAGCAACTACAAAAAAAAAAAAAAAATTTTTTTTTTTTTTTTACTTGTAGAGAACAGGATAGACTGTTCATTTACTTTTTCATTTACAAATAGGTTCACACACAAATGTTATTTCTCTTTACTTTTACATTTACAATATTTCATAAACATGTTTATTCTCTTTAATGATTTCAACGTGTCTCTTACTTTAAGAATTTCAACGTGTCTCTTACTTTAAGAATTTCAACGTGTCTCTTACTTTAAGAATTTCAACGTGTCTCTTACTTTAAGAATTTCAACGTGTCTCTTACTTTAAGAATTTCAACGTGTCTCTTACTTTAAGAATTTCAACGTGTCTCTTACTTTAAGAATTTCAACGTGTCTCTTACTTTAAGAATTTCAACGTGTCTCTTACTTTAAGAATTTCAACGTGTCTCTTACTTTAAGAATTTCAACGTGTCTCTTACTTTAAGAATTTCAACGTGTCTCTTACTTTAAGAATTTCAACGTGTCTCTTACTTTAAGAATTTCAACGTGTCTCTTACTTTAAGAATTTCAACGCGTCTCTTACTTTAAGAATTTCAACGTGTCTCTTACTTTAAGAATTTCAATGTGTCTCTTACTTTAAGAATTTCATCGCGTCTCTTACTTTAAGAATTTCATCGCGTCTCTTACTTTAAGAATTTCATCGCGTCTCTTACTTTAAGAATTTCATCGCGTCTCTTACTTTAAGAATTTCATCGCGTCTCTTACTTTAATGATTTCACCATATCTCTTTGTTAAACTCTTTTACAGAGAACCATTCTACATGCATCAGATTGCATGGACAGTCAAATTAAATTTGGTAGAGTCACACCGAATCTCTCTGCCCGACCATTTCCATCAGTTGCTCAATATTTTGCACACACATCCACCCATCACCATGGCCGAGATGCCCACTATAGCAAAATAATAGAAACGTTTTCTGGAGCGTTCCATGCATTCATCCAGGGTTTCCATGAAAGATTCGGCCACCTTCAGAGCAATAAATTTAACTTCAAACATTTTCACGGGAAACTTTTCGTACAAGAAGCGTAAATGCAGCATAAATAAAAGGAGGAGGTATGATTCCGTGACCAAGTGTATCTTTCCAGGGGGAGGTTTCAAAGCATCCAGCCATTGTTTCACTTCCGTTTCCATGTTGTTGGGAGGAGATAATTTGTCCACATTCTTTTGTATAATGGCCGCTAGTCTAATATTGACTCGAATGTTGTTGGACATTAAAATGTAATGAATCCATTGGGACAGCTGCAACTGCCGTTGCGAAAGGGGTATTTTTTCTAATGGTAAACGTAAAACTTCCAATTCCTCAGAAAACTCACTGGCCAAGTCCACAAGCATTGTCATGTTTAAAGGTGCCATATAATGAACTTTTTGCCAAAAGTTTGACATGAGATGAGGTATGGAGTCAACCAGTAGCTCACCAAGCTTTTAAACTATTCTCTTAAAAAAAAAAAAAAAAATTTTTTTTTTCTAGATTGCTTGTTGTGACACAGACAGAATGTTTGAATTTTTTTCCACAATTGCTCTTATTACAGAGAATAATTTTATTCTGCATGTATCAAATGCTTTGGTTAAATGAATGGTTTTCACAACACGTTATGAAATCCATACTGTGGAGCAACCCTCACACTCGGGGTTTTTCAATTTACATTCGAGTCTCTCATTACGTTTACGTATGTATGCCTCCAGAATACTTTCTGGTTCCTCTTTGGACGACCCCATGCAATCTTTCAGGTTAGAGTTGTCCCTGGAATTTTCAGGTTAGAGTTGTCCCTGAATCTTTCAGGTTAGAGTTGTCCCTGGAATCTTTCAGGTTAGAGTTGTCCCTGGAATCTTTCAGGTTAGAGTTGTCCCTGGAATCTTTCAGGTTAGAGTTGTCCCTGGAATCTTTCAGGTTAGAGTTGTCCCTGGAATCTTTCAGGTTAGAGTTGTCCCTGGAATCTTTCAGGTTAGAGTTGTCCCTGGAATCTTTCAGGTTAGAGTTGTCCCTGGAATCTTTCAGGTTAGAGTTGTCCCTGCAATCTTTCAGGTTAGAGTTGTCCCTGGAATCTTTCAGGTTAGAGTTGTCCCTGCAATCTTTCAGGTTAGAGTTGTCCCTGGAATCTTTCAGGTTAGAGTTGTCCCTGCAATCTTTCAGGTTAGAGTTGTCCCTGGAATCTTTCAGGTTAGAGTTGTCCCTGCAATCTTTCAGGTTAGAGTTGTCCCTGCAATCTTTCAGGTTAGAGTTGTCCCTGGAATCTTTCAGGTTAGAGTTGTCCCTGCAATCTTTCAGGTTAGAGTTGTCCCTGCAATCTTTCAGGTTAGAGTTGTCCCTGCAATCTTTCAGGTTAGAGTTGTCCCTGGAATCTTTCAGGTTAGAGTTGTCCCTGCAATCTTTCAGGTTAGAGTTGTCCCTGCAATCTTTCAGGTTAGAGTTGTCCCTGGAATCTTTCAGGTCGACCTTTGTAGAGCGAGTAGATTCTTCCTCCTCAGGAATACAACTGAGTGACATTCTATTCCAATAACGTTCGTAAATAATTTGGTTTTCGCAAGGCAATTGCAGAAAGATGGGTTTTCCTTTCAGGCGTTCAAGAGGCCAGGTCTTGGGATATACGGGCAAAGGCTTTTCTAGAGGGTTGATGGACAGTGGAGGGTTGAATAAACAGTCTTGAAGGGATGTGTCAGACAAGGGTTTACCTTCCATACAATCGCTCATATCAACATTTGGGAATGGCTCCTGTTCTCCAACTCGAAACAGGCTCGTAAAAGATTTCCATAGCTTCTGGTACCAGCGATCAGAAGACATGATGCGCTTGAAAATAAAAATTGGAATGCCAAGCCAAAGCCAACAATAAAAACTTTGTTGAGTATATTCTGAGACGAGATGGAGGCACAAAGTGTCTCCACGAAAACTTGCAACTTGCATCAAGCTTTCCACTTTTAAAATGTATCCTTAAAAAAAAAAAAAAATTTTTTTTTTTTTTTACTTGTATAGATCAGTTTTGGCGGTTGTTTCTTTTACATTTAGAAATAGAATCACACACAAATTTTTTTTTCTTGTTACTTTTTTATTCTTTACGAATCACCATGCACCAAATTGCAAGCTTCTCGTTTAGTCAATCGTCTCCACAACAAGTAGGCTTTTGTGATGGCACAACTTTTTCGGTGGCACATTTTGCAGGGATATTTCAATTTATTCGGTTCGGGATCCAAATAAACGTTCATTTGCTCGGGAGCCATTCTTTTCAACGACATTAACAAACCCGCCACATAGACATCCATAACTTTACATTCGACGAGAGCTTCCATCACACGTGTTTCCCATTTGGCCACGAGAGGATATCGAAACCAGAGCGTGTCCATGACCACCACACATTCCGATTCGTCTACCGCCAACGCTGCCAATCCTCCTGGTTGATGGCGAGATATAAACTGAACGGGAGGTTCAGCATTTACCCAAGACGTGGATTCCATAGCATCCATGATCTATCCACCTTGTTTAATACAGTGGTTAAATGTAGCGGTTAAATGGCAGTTTTAGTGGTTAAATATAACGATTAAATGTAGTGGTTAAATAGCAGTTATAGTGGCTAAATATAACGATTAAATGTAGTGGTTAAATGCTTTTAGCAACAAAAGCTTTAAAGGTTTTAAGCTTCCCATTTAGAAATGAATCAATTCAATGACGATTCGCCCTCCGTCGCACATTTCTTGACACTTTCCTCCTTGGTGTCTTCCTCAGCGGGCCTCTTCTTTTTCGTCTTGTCCAGCTGTTCTCGACGCCATTCGGCCAGGTCGGCCGTTTGCCCACGTACATACTCGACGTACATGTCTTTATACTCGGTGTGGGTGCAGGTTTCATTAAAAATGCTTTCCAAAAATGATCGGCATTCTTGGGGTGTATTCACCACGTCATAGCGGTACAACAGGCGGACGGCTCGGACGTGTTTGCCACGCAAATCTTGGGCGTCGTATCGAAACAATTCCACATATTTCTTGGGATCGTCTCCCTGGTAGCCATCCATGGCAAAGAATTCGTAAATGGTTTTGGGATCCGTGACTTTGTTCAAAATGCTCCCCAATTTGATCAAATCCGAAGATCGGACATAATCTCGACCCAAAATACGTTCAACACAATGTTGTTCGTCCAAGGTGGCATTTTTGGAACGTTGCGTCCAGATTTTGAGCAAATCCTGGTGAAGATTCGAATCCATCAGGTAGGGAGCCTGGCGAGACAATTCCAAGACATGGGACCAGGGTAGATGGAAAGAATCAGACACTCTCTTCAAGATGCGTGTGACAAGAGTCTCATAGGTGAGATGTGGATTGTCAGAGGTTTCAATCTCTCGTGCAAAGAGACCGTAGGGTGAAAATTGTTTGTCCTCCATGATACTTGATTGTAGAGTAAACGTCAAGCGTTTGACTTTTAAACTATCGTACAAAAAAAAATTTTTTTTTTTTTTTTTAAGTAAGCTTGAAGAATTTTCATTTTACAGCTTGGCAAGTATGATGACAGAAATCTGGTGAAAGGATTTTTACTTGAACAAGTGTTGTGAAAGAATTTACTTGGCAAATCTGGTGAAAGATTATCAAATGTGACAAGGTATATTGTTTTTACGTGTCGGGAACCACTACCATAACTTTTGGATTCAATGATCGCAAGACATGAATCGTTTGAGGCATCCGAGTAAACACTTTGGATGAATTTTGTTTATTGTTGAAATTGCTTTTAAACTCAGACTCGGTCACCATTTGAAAATATTTTTCTCTGGGTGATCCCATTGTTTCCTCCATAGTCTCATCACCAGAGGCTTCCCTAGTTTCATTGGGAGCCTCGTCACCAGAGTCTTCCCTGGTTTCATTGCGAGTCTCGTCATCAGGGGCTTCCCTGGTTTCATTGCGAGTCTCATCACGAGAGGCTTCCTCCGTTTCGTCTCGAGTCTCGTCACCAGAGACTTCCATTGTTTCGTCTCGAGTCTCGTCATTTTGACCCTCCCTAGTCATTTCTCGTTGAATATTTAGAATAGCTTCCTTCGTTTCGTCTCGAGTCTCGTCATTTTGACCCTCCCTAGTCATTTCTCGTTGAATATTTAGAATCGCATCCTTTGTTTCATCCACCCTAGGTTTTAGAGAGGCGGGGGAGAGGTATTGCTTCAAGAGTTGCATTTCCATTTCTCGCTGCCTTTCCACGTCTGTAATAAATTCTCGTATCCATTGAGACACGTTGACTGTGTGTTCGTGAGGGGTCTCGACCACTACCAATTTCGGGGAGGGTTTGTAGGAACGTTCAAATAATCGGGGACCCATCACATAGGCCCATCCAGTATCGAGGGCGTTGGAAAATCTTTCGGCCATGGGTACATTTTCACGGTACAGAATTCGATAAGCCACGTCCCTGGGGACCAACTGGGCCCGTTCAGTCTGTGTGGGAAAGATTTGGAAAGAGGGTAACACGTCTCGTCCCCGGACCAGGTCATACAGAAAACGTTTGGCAAAGGCACTGCCATTTCTTTTACCAAGCAGGTGGGCGAGATCAAAGATGCGGAAATATAATAAACTATCGGCACCTACCAAGACACCCAGAAAGGGGCCGTGGGAGTGGAGAGCCAGCTGAAACCACATGATGAGAGAAGTGTGAATCTAGATGCTGCAAACGATGCACGAGCAAATTTTTTGTCTGTTTGCAGATTAATCCACAATTAATCTTGCAGAGCTTTTAAAAGTTACCATGATAAAAAAAATAAAAAAAAATTTTTTTTTTCATAACTTGTAACTTGTGCTAACAACTGTAATAAAAAATTCATAGTAAAAAGATATTGTTTTGAGAGCTTTGATGTAATCGGTAGTCAAATACTTTTGGGGGTTTCACAATACAGGTGTAAATGTCCACAACTCTCCATTCGGTAGTCGGGCTGTCCTTGTCGGTATTCTCGTGCCACGTTCCGATTCCCTGTGTAATCCACTACTGGATGGAGAGGATGAAGCATGTACCCTTTGCAATACGGTGGGCAAGGGCACTTTAGTAAAATTTGGAGTAGGCTTCACTATAGCGACGGGTCGTTGAACATTGGAATCTCTTTCTTTCCACGTAAAATGCATTTCGTTTTGAAAATGTCTTTGACTCTGCTCCTCTTTACTAAAAGGCATCGTATAAGGTGCACTCTGATTGTTACTCTTGTTTTGGCGCATGACCCACAAATTCATGATTCTTGCTTTGCTTACTCATCTTTCTCCTCCAGCAATTGGTTCAAGCTAGTAATGATTCGTTTGCCCTGTGATTGAGCGTGTCTCACAGGTTTCATTTGCAGATACGCTTCCAATTGCCAAAGATGTGGGTTTTTGCGATGGATACTCCAAAAAGTTTGAGAGTACGACCTTACGCAAACGGTGATGGTGTGAAATTTCAGTTCCAAACTAGGATAATGATAGATGAACGAACGTAGGATCAAATTACGCATAGCCGCGGGGGTCACAATGCCATCCTCAGTTACATAGGGTGCTACCAAAGGATGGTTTTCTTTGTAAAAGAATCCAGTTTCGGTACGTTCAAATTTGATATTCACAAAACCATGGATTTTGGAAGCATATCCATAAAATTCCAGATGAGTACCAACTCGACAAGGTAAAATTTGATTTTCCACCAAGATGGGAAATGTGACCTTGGGAACAATAATGAAGTAATAATGGTCCGACTTGAAAATTTCAATCATGATGAAAGTGTTGAATGTAAGACTCGGCTCTCAATACTTAAGTGATTACACTTTACTTTTTTTTAGTGCATAGTTTGTAATTTGTTCTCTGACAAAAGTTTTGCACAACAAAACAAAATGATTATTTTTCTTGCCATCATTTGGGAGCAAACAAATACCTTTGGTTCCATCTTGACCAAACTCTGGATTGTCGTTTCAACACGAGAATCTGGTTTCTCTATTGTTTCATCCAATTTCATGGGAATAAAAGAGCACGTTGTTTCCTCAGATTCCACGGGAATGGATGAGTTGGTTGTTTCCTCAGATTCCACGGGAATGGATGAGTTGGTTGTTTCCTCAGATTCCACGGGAATGGATGAGTTGGTTGTTTCATCCGATTCCATGGGAATGGAGGAATTTAATGACGTTCTTTCATCCGATTCCACGGGAATGGATGAGTTGGTTGTTTCATCCGATTCCATGGGAATGGATGAGTTCAATGACGTTCTTTCATCCGATTCCATGGGGAGGGAGGAATTCAATGAGGTGGCTTCAACAGAGTAATTGTGGTCAGAAAAATTTATCTCTATTCTTTCATCAGACTCCATGGTCAAGTCAGCCATTTCACTAGATTCCACGGTCAGGGCAGCAGTTTCATGAGTGACCAGGAAAGCAGTCTCCCCACTCGTGAGGCAAGCAGTCTCACCCGTCGTAAGGCAAGTGGTTTCAATCACGGGTTGAGATACATTGTGAGGATCGGATAAAATTGAGTCGAAAAACAATTCTTCTTTCGGGTTGGGGTAATCTGTGGAGATGGGAGCTTTCACTGGAATCCATTTTTGAGATTTGATTCTTCTCGACGAACTCTGTACACATCGAGTTTGAAACGATGAATCCACTCGGGTATAAACACACTTTTAGCGTCAGGCAAGTCCACCAGGGTCAAGGTAGGACCCTTTTTAAACTTGTCGGTAATCTTTCGCATACCTGATGGGTGAGCATAGCCCATGGTGAGGGCCTTTAAGAATAAATCTCTCATCGTGACATTTTCAGAATGCAGGATGGAAAACAATCCTTGGATGTTGACTAAACGGGTATATATATATATATTGTGGATAGTCTTGGGATACAAGCGATGAGAAGGTAAGACATTTTTGCATGGAAACACAAAGGAAGTAAACTTGGAGTGAATATGGCGAATCTTTAACAGTTGACCAAGATCCCAAACACGAAAGTACAAAAGACCATCCACCCCAATCAAGACTTAGACTGGGGGGACTGAAGCATTAAGAGCCAACTGGAACCACATGGCAAGATGTTGAGCTGCAGTTCATAAAGTGTTTTATACTAAGCATCGTAAAAAAAAAAAAAATTTTTTTTTTAAATTAAAGATACAACTTTAAACTTACAAAGTTTATTGTTTTCAAGTTACAGATTACATAGGTGTTCAAGTTTACAGATTACATAGGTGTTTCAAGTTACAGATTACATAGGTGTTTCAAGTTTACAGATTACATAGGTGTTTCAAGTTTACAGATTACATAGGTGTTTCAAGTTTACAGATTACAAATTACATAGGTGTTTCAAGTTTACAGATTACATAGGTGTTTCAAGTTTACAGATTACATAGGTGTTTCAAGTTTACAGATTACATAGGTGTTTCAAGCTTGCAGGTTACATACATTTTAATTTTGTAGCTTGCAGATCACACAAAGACAGTCCGGCTTGCAGATCACACAAAGACAGTTCCGGCTTGCAGATCACACAAAGACAGTTCCGGCTTGCAGATCACACAAAGACAGTTCCGGCTTGCAGGTTACACAAAGGCAGTTCAGGCTGGCAGCTAACACACAGATGTTACGCATTTGGTTCTTCTTCCCTCCAGCGGAAACACTTCATCATTTCGTGGACCATGATATCGGCGCGGTGTTCTTTTCCCACATATTGCATCACGTCGGGAAGGAGGCGGTCTAAATACATGAACGTCGCCAGATCCGTGGCTCCAATCGAAAGGTCCCATCCATGATTGTCCCTTTCCAGGTAGTCTTTTAATAAACGAGACTGTAAAAAGTGTTCCAGCTCCTCTCGGGGGACTCGAACAATGTCGTGATGATCCCAACCTTCATCTTCTGTCATGAGGGAATGGGAATGCTTTAAATTTTTTACAATGTCCTGGTATGAAAATGCTTGCAGGCTTTCCAGACTCGGGCCAATCTCAATTTGCTTGTTGTCGAATGGACTGGCAAAAAAGATGCGACAAGGCACCCATTGTCTTTGATAGCGCATCCACTCAATGGAAACGAAATAGTCGCAATTGGGTCGGCTGGCCATGACTGGAACAAGAACTGGAGCAGCAAGGAGATGCGTTTGAGATGCTATGAGCAGCTGATGGAAAGTCGTTGAGACGTGTGCTCGCTTATAAAGGCACCAAGAAAAAAAAAATTTTTTTTTCAATGATGGTATCAAGCTTCAAGAGTCTTCTTCATCGATGGAATTGAACAAGCTTTGTATCAATTGTTCCATCGTGCCTGGTATAAACTCCAACTCTGCTGTCGCGTCATCCTCGGAAAGACTTTCAGATATCATGTCATCCTCGAAAAGACTTTCAGATATCATGTCAGATTCAGAATCCGAATATGGATAGCCATCAGAATTTGAATTAGTTTCAGAATCCGTGTCGGAGATTACAGCTTCCGCGTCAGAACCAACAATGTCTCGTAAAACGCTAAAGGCGAATCCAGAGGGACCACACCCAATTCGAGTTTTATCTCTTTTGCGTATTTTTACCACGACAATAAGGACAT
>BMAO01022655.1:0-26386 GCA_019973975.1 Trichonephila clavata
TTCAATAAAACTAATGATAATAAACTATCGAGTATATTTA
The DNA here is from genome assembly GCA_019973975.1 of Trichonephila clavata. Classification (NCBI taxonomy): domain Eukaryota; kingdom Metazoa; phylum Arthropoda; class Arachnida; order Araneae; family Nephilidae; genus Trichonephila; species Trichonephila clavata. The sequence continues at coordinate 41 of BMAO01022655.1, forward strand.
AACATTCAAAAAAACATGAGTGATTAAAAATAATTTTCCTTTCTAAATACGACATTCAAATTACTCAAGTTACCATGGACAGAATTTAAAACTCATCAGTAATCTATTTTTAAACCGTAGTAAACTCGCATCCCCATTTAGCATATCTGGATATCTACCGCAAGAGTATTTGAAAACGCATGGAAATCTAAGCCCCAAACCACACTGCGGTTACTCCTGAATTGATTACCCCACAACTTCCTCCTCGATGGAAACCATTTCACTTTTAAAAGAGATACATAAATGTCGCATAAAGCTTCTCCGCAGCGAGCTTCCCCTGAGGATAACTTCTAAGCTTCCTTAATCGGTCGGCAGGTCATCCTAGAAGTAGATATGGTGAGAGTGGAATGCATCATCCTCACCTCTAATCATCGCTTAGGGAGTTGGTAAAGGATCATTTACGACGTTGGCACATTTTGAGGAGTCGCCAAGGGTCGTGTATTCGCCACCGAATATGTCTGCCGTAAGTTAGTGATGCGCGTCCCATCATCGTAGTTTGGCACAAAAAATGGTATATTAATTGCGGTAAAAAATTCTGGAAGAGTTGGAAGTTATATTTGGGTAATGCGCTGTTTGGTGCCGTGATGGCGTGATAGAGGAAATTATGTTTAAAGAATTTTTTGATGGGGCTTGAAGAAATGAGCTGGGTGTTTGAAGTGGTTTTAAGAAGATTAGCGTTTTTTTTCTATATAGTGATACGCAACAAAAACAGTTTGAGTACTTTATCTCTTTGCATAAAGTAATATGAATATATTCTCACCACAGTCATATAATTTAAATAATTTCTTTCTCGATCGGATGTACATTACAACAATAAATTTGATAAAACTCCAACATTTGTATACTTAACAGAGGCTCACATGAAATAAGGGGAGCAATTAAGATTTCTTTAATAAATTCAGATAAAAAAATTGGTTTGCTTTGAAAACTATTGTAGAATCTAGAATAAAGATTACGTATAAAATAATTTCATTTACTTTATTTTTCCAAGTCTTAGGTTTTCTCTATGGGTAATTAATTATTCTCAATTGGATACGTCTAATTTTTCTAATTTATTATTTTTTTGCCAGCTGGATGTGGTAGTTGGTTTGTCACTGGCCTTGTGCAACTCCAGTTCGACTCCTGCCCAAGTCGGGGGATTTCCATGACGCAGAAAATCCACAAATGCCATGTCGCATGGTTATATGGAATGTAAACAATCAATAGAGTAACTGCTTGTCTTGGGTGATCTCGGCAACATTAAGTCCTAGTACAGGTTCGCATTGTCAGAGCCCAGGTATCTCCATCTGTGGAGGAAACTGGGTGACAAAATTACCGGAGGCGATTGGTAGACGCTTACAGAGTGCGCACTAAAAAAAGAGATACCAACTCGGGGGGAATGTACTAGGTATGCTAAGAAAAAGCATACAAATCCGCAGCCCGTTAGAAATAAGAAAATTCATCGCATCATTTCACATTATATTGTGTATTTGTGAAAAAGTTACTCTAAGCTGTTTATAAGGATTTTTTTATATATATCAATTGAGTGAAGACAGTAGCAATCAATAAGGATTTTATATTAAATAATAAATTAATTCTAAAACTAGTTTTATTTATTTACATTTACAATAAATATACAGGATCATAGCTATAGTTTTCAATTGCCATTTGTATACCTTTAATACATCATAAGCTTGTCAATGTAACCATTTAATCCAGAAAAAAAACCAACAGTACTACTATAAAACTATTAGGTGGCTGCAGTTGGTGGCTGCGAAATTGTACCTGCTTTTCTTCTGAAAAGGTCGTATAGTTTTGTGTACTGATACTATAAAAATACTTTGTGTAGACAGCAGAACTGAGTTAAATCGGAAGAAGCTGAAATTTCTCACTTATGTGGGTTGTGGAATTTTGATGGAGTACGCTCAGGGTTTCGTCTTCGTTTCTTAAAATGATTAAAATTAGGGAGGTCCGTTGCCATTAGCTCTCATTACAACAATATGAAGGGCAAACAGCGTTATAATCTAAAAGCAAGCAGACATTGATTGCATTCTTGAATTATAATATAATATATTACAGTCGACTCTTATAATTCGAAGTTTCGAACATTTCGAATTATCAAGAGTTCGAATTATTAAGAAGGTAGATAAAACTCCCAAAATACATGAAGTTAAATTTTTCTAACACATTTAAATTTGAAAACGATGTACTAAAACAATTGTACATATGTATAAAACTATATGTCAAAGTTTTTTTATAGAATTTTTTACTATACAATATAATATTATACAGAAGTTAAAGGTCCTGAAAAAAAATACATTCAATACATTCATACACATCCTACGCATCTCTTCTTCACAATAGTGGACCAGCCTTTCTGAACACATGTGTAGCAAGGTCCGTGTAAACGAAAGATATGGACAGTTGACAACAGGTGCAGTTGGTCTATTGTCCACTTGAAGAAGGAAATCAATAAAAGTGTACTTTTCGCTGATAACGACTCGGAAAACACTAAGAAGGGGTAGCTCAGAGGTGGTCATTGAAGGGGCTACATTACAGGGAGAAACACGCAGAGACAATACACAGAAACTTGTAAGCTCCACCCTGTTTGCTACAGGACTGTACAGGATAGTGAGTGTTCGAATTGTCGAGAATTTTGTAAGATATCTTTCGAATTATTACGTGTTGTAGTTTGGCCAGCCACAGATTTTACTTCAAATTATTGAGAGTACCAAACGTGTTTTAGTTCGAAATATCAAGAGTTTTTCTAGGGACTGAGCATATACTTCGAATTAGTGATCGTATTACCGAAAGTTTGAATTATTGAGAGTCAACTGTATATAGAAAACAGTGTCCAGATGCTTTATATTTTTTAAGTGGTAAGATATTCTAAAATCTTCAAATGGGTATAATTCCTCTATATATTTAGTTCAATATTTACTGTCTTATAGTTTATGGAAAGCTTATAATACTGATAAAGTGGTTGATTCTTACGGAAATCATTACATCATTCATCACGCGGACGTTGTAGTCAAAGTTCTTATTAGCAGTGCTTCTCAAAACTTTCAATGTTTGCGACCCCAGTTTCAATCATAATTTTCCTCGCGCCCCCTTCTACAATAACAATGTATTGATTGCAATAAAAATGTTCACTGACGCTAAAGCTACTATACGAATTTAATTATAAACCATAAAAATTATCAAAATAAATACTAATTTTTGTAAACTACAAGCTCGTGGAAGGCACTACTAAATATTAAACTTGTTTTTAATGTATAGATAAATTAACTATCAAAAACAGTGTGCATTACTGATACATTTATAAGTATACTAGCTGTTACCCGCCATCTTCGCTGGGTATTTCATGATGTTTTATAAATTTTTACTGCTTATATATATATGCATAAATTATTGATATCTAAGTCCTAGCATTAAGAATTCGATTGTTTTGAAAAATATACTTAGACCTGTAACTGTCACCTGTTGATAAATAAAAAGGGCAGAACTCATCTAATTTGTATTTTCTAAAAATCTCTAAAATTGAAGTATAGAATGATGTTTGCTCTTTCGTAACCCAAAAACCAAGTGGATTCCCGCAAAACCAATTTTTCGCGGTAGATCTCTACTCCGTAAATTGAACATGCAAGCCAAATTTCAAGTCTAAATCAAACAGAAAAAAACAAAAGTTTTACTATCAATATCCCAGTAATCCCGAGTTGAGAGCCGTTTTCCAAAATAACCTCTCTTAGCGGATTTCAATTCAACAAAAGAAAAATGCAAACCAAATTTCATTATTATAGTCCTTGTAGCTCGAAAAAAGGATTTTTTTGTGTCAATACATCCCAGTAACCCCTGCACCCCTCCGCAGAACTTGATTTACTTAAAATACATTCTTAGTGCATCCCTATTTAACAAAAGAAACATGCTTAAAAAATTTCAAGTATATGGGTCTAACAATTAAAAACAGGAATTTTTTTCTGTAACTCCTCTTGACCCTTCGCAACCATCCTTAGGGGTCAATTTTCATTTTACTCTTTGTTAGAGGAATTATATTCCATGAAAGGAACATGCCTACCAATTTTCAAGCAGGATGATCAAATAGTTTAAAAATGGAAATATTTATCGATTACGCCTCTTAATCTCCCGAAATTAAACTTAGTAGTTGATATTCGCAAAACCCATTTTGTAGCGGTTCTCTACGAAAGGAATCTGCTTATAAAATTTCAAGACTGTACGTCTAATAGTTTAAAAATGGGGATAATTATCTATAACGCCACTTGAGCTCCCGCAACGCCACTTCGGTGTCTGTTTTCACAAAACCCATTTTGTAGGGGAATTGCACTCTGTGAAAGGAATCTGCTTAGCAAAATGTGTGCGTCCAATAAATTAAAAATGCAAAAAAAAATATCAATAACGCCCCTTGAACCCCCGCAACGCCACCTAAGGGTCTATTTTCACAAAACACATTTTGTAGTGTATCTCTATCCTATGAGAGGAATCTGCTCACCAAATTTCAAGACTGTGCGTCTAATAGTTTAAAAATAGAAATAATTACTTATATCTGCCCTTAACCCCCCCAACACCCCTTGGGGGTCAATTTTCCCCAAACCCGTTTTGTAACGGATATGTACTCCATGAAAGAAACATTCCTACCAATTTTCAAGCAGGTAGTTCAAGTAGTTTAAAAACGAAAATGTTTATCTATTACGCCACTTAATCCCCCGCAACGCCACTTGGAGGTCTGTTTTCACAAAACCTTCTTATAGCTGATCCCTACTCTATGAAAGAAACCTATTTATCAAATATAAAGAATGTGCGTCTAATAGTTTAAAAATGGAAATAATTATCTATAACGCCCCTTAAGTCCCGCAACGCCACTTGGGAGCAATTTTCACGAAACCCATTTTGTAGCGTTTACCCTATGAGAGGAATCTGCTTACTAAGTTTCAAGACTGTACGTCTAATAGTTAAAAAATCGGAATTTATAACGCCCCTTAAACCTCTTACCCCCTCAACACTCCTTGGGGATCAATTTTTTAAAAACCCATTTTGTAGCGAATATTTACTCCATGAAAGAAAATTACCTACCAATTTTTAAGCAGGTAGGTGAAGTAGTTTAAAAACGGATAGTATTTATCTATTACGCCGCTTAATCCCCCGCAACGCCACTTAGAAGTCTGTTTTCACAAAACCCGTTTTGTAACTGATCATTATTCTACGAAAGGAATCTATTTATATATATTAAATTTAAAGACAGTGTGTCAAATAGTTTAAAAATGAAAATAATTATCTATAACGCCCCCTAAGCCCCTGCAACGCCACTTGGGGGATGATTTTCACCAAACTCATTTTGTAGCGGATCTCTACTGTATGAAAGGAATCTGCTAACCTAATTTCAAAATTGTACATTGAGTAGTTTAAACATGGAAACAATTATTTATAACGCCCCTTAACCTCTGTAACGCCCCTTGCGTTTGGTATTTCGGAAAATCCGTTCTTAGCTGATGTCTACTCTATGAAAGGAACATGTCTACCAAATTTCAAGTTTGTAGGTTGAATAGTTCCAGAGATATCGTGATTAGTCAATCAGTCAGTCAGTGAGTGAGTCGCTTTTCTCCTTTATATATATAGATAAGAGTCTATTAAATAAGACTTTTTATTTTAAAGAACATTTTAATCTTCCGATTAGAGTACGGAATTTTCGGTACACCTTAAATATTTAGGATTCTGTAGTAATACTTCTAACATAACATTTTTTTGATAAATTAAAGGACAGTTATGCTTTAGTAATTTCTATTTTGGTACTATGCCATCTTAAATATATGATAAATAACTCCGGAATAACGATACAAATATAAGTGCTATTCTAAGGAATTTTTTATCATTAATAACATTACGAGAAACAAAATTGATTATTCATGTTGTTCTATGTTAAGCAATTTTTTACGCGTCTTTTTTGAAAAATAATCATATTTTTTTGTTTGTTTTTTTTCTTTTGCTTTTATAACAATATTTCAAGAGAAAAAATTATCAGTATTTATTCATTACCATAGAATATCTGCAACTGTCAGCATCATTTATTACAATGAATTCAAGACTGGACGACAGTTTTCATTCTTATTAAACCAAAGACATTCCTTTTAAATGACATTCAATGCATCTTGTCTAGCAGTTAGAAAAAGGGCATTAGTTACGTTTCTTTGAAACGATCAGTTGAATAAGTTACTTCAACACTGCTAAAGGGAGTTTTAAGTTTGATAAGTTCCTACACTTGGTTCCATGTGAATGAGCCAATTGTTAGGCTGGAAAAATAAGTGTTAAGTGTAATGTAAAAAAATGATTTCTATATGATCCATTGCAATAATATCACGTGGTATATATATATTCTATGTCATGATGTTGTACAAATATATATTAATATACTAATATCTAAGTCCTAACATTAAGCTTATGATCGCATTGGAAAAATTATTTTAACCTTTATCTCTTGATATAAATTCAATACGACTTGAATATTTAAAAAAGTACATTTATCTTCGATAACCAATCCCCATCCCCTCCTCGTAAGGTCTACTGAATAATTCCCAACAAAAGAAACACATTTGTCAAATTTCAATTTTGAGTTCCAAGTCTAACCGTTCAGAATTGGATTCCTTTTAATTCTGTTATAGCTGCCAATCCCCCATTATGTGGTAATATCCAATAAAACTTATGTTAGCAGATATATGTTCAAGAAAAAAAAATATATCTACAAATTTTCCTTAGGTGGAATAGTTCAAAAATGGTATTTTTCATACAATCCGATCCACAAAACAGCGTTATAATTCTTAATTAATTAAATTAATCTCAATCTCTTATTAATTTAATCTTAATCTTAATTAATTTGTTCTTTGTAAAAATCGTTCTTATTGGATCTTCACTCAAGAAAAGAAACATACCTGCCACATTTCAAGTAAGTAAGTCTAATTGATTAGAAAATCTCAAGAATGTAAGTGTGAGCCACTTTTCTTCAAATTAGATAGATATGTATATAAAGTACTGTTAGCACATACATAGATACATAGAAGCTTCAATAAAATTAGTTTTTATCTGTATTGATATAGTCAATCGCAAAATGTATGAGCATAGTTAAGTTGAAGCTGTATTTATTCCAAAATGCCTTGAGTTTTGAGAGAAAATTTAAATTTTCACTCTTTCAGATGTATCAAAAAGAGATCTATAATGGAGATACTTTTTCCTACAAAAGTATGCATCAAATCTAAAATATGCGTTATTGTTTTATTTATTTAAAATGTTTTAAAAATAAATATTTAATGAGTCCAAAAAAAACATATATTTTAGGTATTCAGAGTTTATTCATTTTACGAAAGAGTTCTATTATCCTATAAAACATTTAAAGCTATGTATAGTAAACGATAGTTATTTTCAAAAGTATAGTTGGAAATTTTCTAACCTTTAAATACCTATTTAGCATTTTAAAAAACCACTGAAAATTTTCTAATGTTTTGCTTTCAAAAATATTGTTTAACTCTAAGGATGCTCATACATATTTTAAATTTCATAAAAATCAGATAAAATTAGAAAAGGAATCTGCGTAAATTAGAGATAATTTTTTTAAAATTTATTATTAATCTGATCGTATTTCTGATGAAAATATTTATTATTAACCGATTAGAATATAACCGTTTTGAAAAGAAATGCCTATATAAATATTTGGCTTCACAACTAAGACTATTCCATATATTTTAATAGTTTGTTGATTTGAAACTGACTTAAAAAGTAGAAGAAAGCGGAATTAAAAAAATTGTGAAGAAAAGAACAGATTTAATGATATCAATTAAATTTAATAAAGTAACAAACAAAAGAAGAATCCCAAGTCATAGAGTACTATTTTGAAAAAACAAATAGTAAAACAAAACATAAAATATATTTATTTATTCCAAAAGAGGAAAATAATAGAGGCCGCATGAGGACATGTATATAAATTTTCAAAATATGTTATTTTACTTATAAATCTTTTTAAATATTTAAAGGCATAGAAACAGTGTTCTTCCACGAAAAAATAAAAAGTTTTGCTTAGAGAAATAATACGTTTATATTTTATGAGGTTTAATTTTTATTTTTCTGTAAAAAATATTATTTGTGAATGAATTAACATATTAAAAAGAAAGATGACTAGAAAGTTTATATCTCAAATTTAGTTACAACTTTTAGAAGTTTTTAAGGCTACACAGTACCCTTTTTGAAAAAAAAATTGAGACAGTAACAGTAAAAGTAATTTGTGTTTTGTATTTAAATTAGATTATTACGTTGATTATAAAGGTAAAAAAGTCAGTTTGATCAGCCATCGTTTTGCAATTTTAAAAAATTAAGAACTTCTGAAATATTTTTAAATTTTTATAAAATGCTCAATTTTTAAAATTGTTAAATCATTTTAAGTGATTTATGTTTCTTAGGTTATATCAAACAAAAGTTAGTATGGATTTGAAAGTCTGTTCTTTTGTTGATTCTTAATATTTATTTTTCTTGCTAAACCTGGAAAAAAAACACGAATTTTTTTTAAATGTTAACTTTAGTAATTTTTTAAAAACGTAGACCCCAGGCTTAAATTCGTACTATTTTTTATGGAGCATACGATTGGAAGTATATATAAAAAATGTCAAGCTTCCCTATTGAGCAGATAAAAGCCATAGGGTTTAGAAAACACTTATATCTTTAAAGTTAAAAAGCTGAAAAAACACATTTAAAGTGTGTAAAATCATAATACAAAAATTTATAATGCCCTTAAACATCTAATTTTTAATATGTTACATCACAATGTATTTTCTGCATTAAAACAATACTTTAATTAAATACTACCGAAAGTAGTATTTTTAATTCTAAAATATTTCTGCATAATATTGATAGCATTTGTTACGACCACAGAATATTCAGCTTAATCTTATCCTAATATTTTCACAAAAATTTGAAGCACAACTCAGTTATGTACAATACAATAATGATACTAACTAAGCTAAAAATCGCCAGGTTTGTACATAAAATTTAATTTTTCTTCAGTTTTAAATCGGGGCAGTTTAGCAAGTATGAGTTTTTGTTGCACGGCTTTAAAATATTATAATATTGTACTTTAATTGTTTACTTTAATGTAGTTTTTTGATACATCAATAAAATATTTAGTTTTATCTGCAATAATTGCAGCATCAGATGAGGGCTGATTTTTAGATACATAATTTTCTCTCTCAGTAGTATTACCTCTCTTCTAAATATTGTTTCTCATAGCAACCTGAGAAAGTTTTGGTCATGGCATTTTCACAAGAAAAAACTAATGATAAAGTTTCTAAGTTATTTAAACGATTTTTGAAACAAAAATTGTCCAGAAAATCAATTTAATTATGTAACTATGATAACTCAAAGAAACTCAAAACATAATCAAACAGAAATAATTTTTATAATGAAAATAAAAATTAATAACAATTTTACGCAGAAAGAGCTGATTGTGCCCAAAAATATTTTTAAGTAATTCAATTTAAGAGTGGAAAAATGCTTTAAAATAAAACCGAAACCAAATCCTAAGCTCAGAAAACTTCAAATATCTTAAAAACTAATTTTTTTTAAAAATCAGATCTGAAATTTGGTGGCAAGCTTTTCAAAGTGCCACAAGAAAATGCCCAAAAAAATTTATTGCGGTTTTTTTTAAATGTGTAGTATTTCTATAAAAGTAAGAATACTGTACCAATAAAATAGTAACCTCATTATGCTAAAAAACAAAGTGGTTCTTACAATTGTACAATATTTAATGTTAATATAAATGCCGAATTTTATCACATCGTTTCTAATAACTTTCTGCAAACAGTAAAATAAAACTGTTATATTGGATTATTAAGACAAATTTAAAATTGAAGCATCAAAAGTGCTAAATTTATTTATAAAAAATCTTATTTATGGCCCATATTAAGTATTAATATGGGCCATAACTCTGTGAATTAAAGTGTGAAAAAGAGTGGGGAATTAAAAGTGAAGAAGAATAAAAATCAAAAAGCTTTTCTTTCAGGTTTTAAATAAAAGTGATATGATTCTCTCCTTATTTTTCTTTAAGAATTCTTAAAATTATATTACTATTCTTACCAGCTTCTTTCATATCTACGTTTTATAAAATAAAATGCGTTGCTTAGTCGTAAAAGTTATGATCGTTCTCTTTCTTTGAGAAAACGTAAGGGAAATCTTTGCGAAGGCCATATTTGTCTCCAAAGAACAAAGAGATGTGATTTAGAATAAAAGAACATTCGCTTTGACTGAAAAAAAACCTAGTAGCGAGCCTTTCATGTTTTAAACAAACAACATACCATCTTCTTAAACAATACGAATTTTTGCAAGCAATTCTGGCAACAGTCTCATCATTTATGTAACGACTCTTAAGTAACTTCGTTTTCGGAAAGTGGCAACAGGGAAAGTAACTTCTGAAAATAATATCATTTGTGTTTATTTCAGAATAGAATGTTCTTTGGTAGTGATAAAACTGTGTGTCATGAGCATATATGATATAAATTGTGCTAAAACTATAGGAACATTCAAATTATTAGTAACTATATTTTTTAAAAGAAACGTTTCAGAATAAATGGAAACGGAAATTTTCTTTAGCGACAATACACGTATAGTTTGGGGATAAATTCTTGAATAAATGTGATTTTTTAAAAATATTTTTATGGATGTGTGTGCAATAAAACATGAAATGTTAAAATTTGTAAGACAAATTGATGAATATTTCGAGTCTTCAGTTCTGTAAAGAATAAGCAAAAAATAAAAAGAAAGAAAGTATTAATCGTGTATTATTAATATACTTTCCTGTGGGATGTACTTTCATGTGAATATCTATCATTATTGTTTTTGCATTGACTCTTCAAAAATTCAATATACTCGTCAGTTACAAATACTGTCATGTCAAAATGCTGAATAAATATTTTTAAGGAGAATTTTTTTTAAATACGCTAATTTGATATGTTTTAGCTGTTTTTAAATGATTATATCGGTATAAAATTTTGAATTTGATGCTTGTACTTCATTTTGAAGTATTTTGTTAAGAATAAAATATATTTCAATTTACGAATATTGAAGAGCAAAAATATATGAGTTTCTTAGAATTAACTGGAGTTTTGATTTTTTTTTATTTCAATTTCCTGGAAGAAAGTTTAATACAATCATGATTAAAAATAAGAACTACAAAATGCTTATATTTTTTGTCAAATGCATGTGACTCATTTCTAACATTAATAAACCGTCTATAAAAAGGTTGAATCTTTATTTTGTCTTGCTGTGTGCGCGTGTGTGTTGTCTAATATAAATAACCATATACTAAATTGCTATAAATCTAAACAAAGAAAAGGAAATAGTTGAAATATAACTAGGAAATATAGATAAAAAATAAATTAGCCTTAGTAGTAGAATAGCAAATTCTGAGTCTTAGGAATTAAGATTGCATTGTTGCATATAGTTTTAGAGCGAGCCAAACATTCCTTGTATTTTCCTGTAATACTAGGAAGTAAAGAAATAAAATTATAGAAAGAATATATGAATAACCCATTACTGCTTAAGATATAATAATCATAAGACTGAAAGAGAATTATGTATATATATCATATATACAAAACACTCTATGGAAATTTTTGCAGTTTTAAGCATTTAAATTGAAACTGTCCTACTTTTGCTAAGTTTATCTTTTTTTACATTACTTTTTTTTGTATAAAATTCTCTAAATCCATTTACCGATAAATTTATTGCCACACAATTCATGCTAACTGTCGAATTATTTAAATGAAATTTTTATTTTAATATTTTAAACATATAATTACGAATAGTTGGAAATTATTTTAACCATTACCTTTCGTAAAGCAGTCCCATATTCCGCTTACTCATATCTCATCATAAAATATTTAATTCAAACATTTATTACCTTTGTCCTGGAAGCATCATACAAGACCCTTACCAAATATCCAAATATTTCATCGACGGGCTAATGACCGAAACGACTTAGGATATTAGATGCAGACTGAGATACTATTTCCTGATACGTCTCTATCCGACCCCCAGCGACACTCAGTTAGTATCTGAGATACCACTTTCTCCTTCTGGGGAACCTGAAGGAATAAATCCAAATGGCATACATCGATACATGTCCACGTTATCTGGAACGGTGTCAAAGGAATCGGGATTTGAGCGTCAGGCATGCCAATCTCCTGTCTCTTGTCACCCCTGGGAATAGGAAATTGGGGACTGACAATGATCCCCTTAATCGTTGGCATTAACAAAAGATTCATTTTCGCCAAATGCATTCACGAGTGTAATCTCTGGGGAGAAGTATGTCGAACTGGAAAACGAAATGGCTCGTTACGATGGTTTGAAATTCTGCATTTCGGAAGGAAAGTTCGTAATGTAGGGAGGTAGATAAATTTAAAAGGATCGGAAAAGGTTAATTGTATTTGACATAAATATTGCAAACATGCAGGTTTGAGGAAACATTTAGTATATGACTCATTTTTGTTTCTCGAGACACGTTTTAATTTAATAAGTCTTTTAAAGTATACCTCTAACGTTTATTCTGCTTGTAAATAATATTAAGTAAATAAATACAACATTTATATTCATAATTGATATTTCATTTACATATAAATTTAAATGGTAAACAAGGAGAAAATGACTACCTGTAAAGTTAATTAAAAAATAGTTTACATTTTATAGTAGTGTAGCTAGTATACCCGTTTTTTTCACATGGGTAAATTGAGGATAACGAAGGATACAGATTGAAGGATAAAGAAGTTTTTAAAGAGTTAAATTTATGTGAATTGCTTGGTTAAACAAAAAAAAGATTTGGCATATTTCAGCAGAATAAAAAACCCATATTTATTAAATTTTAAGTCTGTAGATCTATAATAACTGATAAAAAGGATTTTTTTTTATAACGCCCCGTTACTCTCTTGTGGTTCGATTTTTGAAAATACCTTTCTAAGCCGATCTCTGCTCTACATAAGTAACACATTATTAAAAATTTTGTGTAATGAACGCTTAAAATAGTGTAAATAATTTATATCTGGATATGTAATGAGTTAAAATTACTTTTTGATGAATTTATTTTATGTTAAAATTGTAATATTCGCCAAGCAAGGCCGTTCCTTACATTAGTTCCTTACATAGTTTAATGATTACTTTCACTTCTATGTATGACTACAATTATTCCTAATAAATTATTAAAAACTTCAAGCCCTTTGTGAAAACCTTCAACGGTGAATTCCATGTTAATTGAATCATAAATAATAGTTGTTGAATATAACATGATGCTGAAGAAGAGGTGATTTCTTGTACAATTATTTCTCCATTGGAGACACGTTTGATGAAAAAGCTGGTCTGCGATAAAATAGCGACATTTTGGAAAAACGCGTGCCAACAGAAATAAGTGGTTGAGCATTGTCTAGTTGTAATGTTGTTGAAACTCAGAGATCCGAAATTGTACCTCAACTGGCTAGGAGATCTATTGGGCATAACGTTGGTCTGTTTACGCCAAATGAAACTCAAAAGATGATTAAGCATCATTCCAAATTGCACATCCCGTGTGCCTCACCGCAATCTATTCTAGCTAACTGTAAATCTCGGAATTGACTTCGCTGCATTTACGCTTGGATTCGAATATTGTTTTCACCAAGACAGAAGCGAAATTCGTCAGTTTAGACCAATCAATGTCCTTTGACCCTCTATGGGTGTATGATATGATACCATTTAATATTTTAAACGGTGATGTAATGCCATTAAAGAAAGCCGTCATTATGGCATGTTTGAATTAAGTCTCACGTTGTGAAGCTCTTAAAAAATTGTGGGTATACGTATGAAGTGACCGCCAGAGGTTACCATTACTCGCTAGATGAATACTGGATCAGTTCCTGCAAGTCTAACAACACGTCATTCCACTTTTTTCAGTTTGCTTGAACCCCATAGGGCTTGAGTGTCTTTCAGATGTATCTTATGTTTCCCAACATTATACAACATTAAAGTCACAATAATCAATGTACTGCGCAATTCTTTGGCTGGAACATACACTGCTTATTCAACTTCTAATAAGTTATTTTAGTTGCTCAATTTGCTTTTGAATTTTTTCCACAATATACTCCAAGAAAACACACTATGCTTAACACAACGGCTTTAATCTAATTAATACTGTTGCGCTATTAGATGTCTTTTTATGATTCATCATTTGTTGTGATCAAAAGCTAACCTGTGCGTACCACGTTTTCAAAAAATCCTGAAAATCTGATCATTTGCATCTGAAAAGCAGAGGAACAACTCCTCTAAAGTTCAGTCACTCCAATTAACTACTTCCAAGTGTCATGTTTTAATGTTGTCTTAGAGTAAACATTGAATAAAGATATAGTCTGCCTTTAAGAACTTCTGTTAGTTCAAGAGTAGCTTGCATCGGACAAAATATAAGCTTCACTTTACATTCCATATATTTAGTTCTAAAATATTGACAACTATTTAAATGATGATTAGCATTTAAAAAGGAACAATTCATTAATTTAGAACATTATATTTTATATAGAGATCAATGTATATCTCTTATAATGCAAAACAAATCGTATTATATCAAAACAAGATATACATTGAATACAAGTTTCATTTTACTCATATTTTAAGAACAAGCCGGGAAAATATTATCAGGTAAGTCCATGTTTAGTACAAATATGCTTCAGCGTCGTGAAGCTATTAGTTTTTGAGTCAAGGACTGTAATTGTGTTTGTTCTACGTCTAGACATGTGTATACTAAGAGAATCTTTAATATCTCTCACCTTGTTTAACGATGTTTCTCTCTTTGCAAATTGTTTCAAAATTCAACTAATTATGTTACATATCTTATATTAAACAGGAGAATAAGAAAAATTTGTCATGAAGTAACCGAGATTTATATTGCACTTTGAAATACATTTTTCAGAGGTATTTTTTATAAATTTTAAAACTTACAAAAATACGCCATATATTTATCTCTCTTCCCATGTTTATATCTTAAAAGACTTAATTAGAAGCATTTATCACTAAGACGATTTTTTATAAGCAGTTGATCATCAGACATGTTTATAATTAAATGTTACGTATGATTAATAATTAAATAAATTTAGAGTTCAGTATTATTAACCAGTTAACTGTGACTGATGAATATACTCGTCATAGAAAAGATGCATTATATAATGTCACAGGACGAGTATAATCTTCATAAAAAAGATACATTATCTATATATAATGTCACATGACGAGTATACTCGTCATGGAGAAGTTTCAGGATATTGTGTTACATCGAGCTTCCTCATCATGCGTAAAAAAGTAGTGACCATTGGCTACCTAAAACTGTAATTTTTGAGAAAAACAAAATAAATTCTCATATTTTAAGATTTTTAGAATATATTCAGTACAGACCAGGGTAATAATGAATAAATAAATAATATGAAGAACTTAAGATGAGTTCACACACATGCGTCCCCATACGCTCCTGCTGATTTTCTTATGAAAATTTTGCACATATACAAAACAAACAATGAAGATTCGTGATTTTTTTAATTCGGAAATTTTTAGTTGTACTGTGTTGTAAGAATAATTTTATATCCATTCATAAAATTTTGATTTTTATTCATTTTGATTAATAAATCTTGAAGCAAATTTTCTTAAGAGAACAAGGACATCATACACATTCAAAAAATTCAATCAATTTTAACACATTCACTTTAACATTCAATGTGAACATTAAAATATAGTACATATTTTTCGAAACCTAAAAATGTATTACAATTATATGTTCGTTGGTAAAATAACTTTAAAATATGAAAAACATAGATAAAAATATAAAGAAACACCCACGCCTCCTTTGACACGTTTTAAAAGATATTTTCTCTTGTGTTTAGTGTATGTAAGCAATTAATTTGTTTTTACTAGAAAGAAACAATAATATTTTCTCTTTTTTTATGACTAATTTAATTGAAAAGCTAGTTTTACATGAGAAAAAAAAAATGAAAAATTCAAGATTTCCATAACTTCAAAGTTTTATGGGGTTTTTTATGTAAAAAAATATAGAATAATTTTATTAAAAAAACTATTCGAGTATATTGTGCTCATTGTTTTACATATGCAAGTAAAGTATTTTTTTATATTTAAGAAATATTTTTATAAAAAATACACTTAAATTAAAATATATTTGATAAAATTATATTCACATGTACAGTTATAACAAAGGGATTTTTTTTTACAAAATTGCTTTTGTAATTCTAGAGAAGATTTTAAGTATCATTATTAGTTATATAAAAATAGGCTGAAAAGTATTATTTAATGGATACTTTTTTAAAAAAATGCCACCTAAACATAAGCAAGGATTACGAGATCTCAAAAATTATGGTGAGCTTAAATTAAATAGGGAAAAAAACATTTGGAACTTAAAAATTATTTTGTATTTCTACAGAATATGATTAAAATATCTTTATTGAGATCACAAAAAAGTCTAAGCTCAATTGGAAATTTTTAAAGATAAAGGTACCATAAACAAAAAATCTTAATTTTAGCATTTTACTCTTTCGAACATGTCCTGGTAATCTTAAATAAATGCTTATATATCCAATACTAATGCTTATTTAGGAAGTTACGTTTATCATTATATGAATTAACATAGAATAAATATAAACTATTATGAACTTTGATTTTTTTTTTAAAACAGAAAGGTATATTTTTAGATTATATTTTCTTAAGTTCTAAATGATTTAAAAAAGATAAATATTCGGATCTGAACAAAATGTGACACTCTTTATCATTATGAACAGTCATCTTTTTGGAAAATCATTTATGAACATATATTTTGAACTATGCATTGTAAACAGTTACAAATTACATGCTAAAATACCCAGGAAAATACATGGATTTGTTCATGTTCAATTTAGAAAAATTGCCTTACATATATTATAGGTGCCTAAATTTTTTTAAAGAGTGGCAAACTTCTAGTCTAATATAATATTCTCTGTCTGTAGTCATATTGAATTGAAGTGTCTGGCATCAGATTAAAGTAATGGTGAATATAAGATTTATGTCTTCTTCCATTAATCAGTAATGCTTTAAAAATTTTTAAATTTTGTTATATAGAATGGCATTTTTGGGGATATATGTTTATTTATAAAATATTGAAAATAGCATCTGCGAATGAACGTTATAATATGGATGACAGATTTTTCAGATAGAAGATTTATTCGAGTATAAACTTGCAGTAAAAATAAAGATTAAAACTTCGGTAGGATATAGAATATAGTTGAGATCTCTCGAAACATACGTAACGGATTAAGACAAAATACATATTAAATATTATATAATTTTTAGAAATTTTATATTTTCTTTTAGTGTTATGCATTAGAAAGGGAAATAAAACAGCCAAATTTTATATATGAAATATTAAAAACTAGAATTAAAAACTAAACATTTTCATATTTTTTTTAAAATTTCGAATACTAGAAATCGAGTAAAAATACTATCTAGAGCAAAGTTCCTCAAACGTTTTAAGACGGTATACAGACGGCTACATTAAAACGGATTAATTAAGTTAATCATTCCCTTTAACAATAAAAATATGTAATATATGTGTTTGTATATACATAAATACATTAATACGAATCATAGCCATCATTTTGCATACTCCCAAATATCCCTTTACATACTATCTAGGGTACACATACACACTTTTGAGACCAATTATATAGAGCATGAATCTGCAAATAAAGTGACTAATTTATGAACACTATGTGAAAGTCGAAAAAACATTAACTTTTAAAGCTATTCCCGATTCTTTGACTCTAAATCACATTAATTTATTATATGAAACTGTAAAGAAATACATCAATTGCATTATTAGCAATTTTGAAACGATTATGATATTTTATGATCTTCAATTGTATTGTTCTTCTTTACGACGTCAAGAAATTCACTTGAACTGAAAATTAGTTGTCAATGCAAGTAACAACAGCTCATAAGACACACACACACACACACACACACACACATATATATATATATACGTATAATAGATACACCTATACGATGGGAAATCACGCAATGATGCATGGGCGCGGAAACGCTTTTCTGTTGCGGTATGATTACACGAAACACAAGAAGACAGGACATGAATGAGAGGATAAAACATGTCTCATGTTTATTATTCTTAGTTTAACAAAAATGCTGGGAGGTATTTAGCATGTAGATGGTGCGAGGTAAGCTTGAGCATTGGTGGATCAGTGCACTGGTCAACTGGATCGGCAAACTTCACTTGCAATGATTACTTCTTATGGGGTACGTTAGGTCACTGGTGGATGAAACGTCCATTAAGACTGCTGAGGATCTTGCACGCATCGCGGCAGCTGCTCTGGAGAAGTCTGGGACACACCCGTATATTTCTTATTATTCGATATTCGATGAGACGAATATGTGAGGCCTGCATCATGCCTGGGATTCGTAATTACGAACACCTACTTCGATGATTATCATTGTTCCTTTAATGTTATTTTTTTTCTTAATTGTTTGTTGTTCTGATGATACTAAAAATATGTTCTTCTCTTATTTGTGCCCTGCCTTTCTTGTGTTTTGTGTCGTCACTATGACGCCAGAAAACCGTTTCCGACCATGCATTGATATGCGATTCCCCATCGTCAAGATTTACTTTATCTGTTCTGAAAAATTGTAGCCGTTGCTCTTATACACACTGTATATGAGTTAAGATATAAGTTGACAAAGATTTTCATTCAAAACAGACAAAATTTCAGACAATAGTTCTGAAACAAGGGTATGTTGCGATAATTGCATAAAAGAGGGCCCATTTTATTCTCGAAACTTAAACACTACACCGATTTTAAAAGTTTTACGTTTCAATGGATCTAACGTGCTTCAAACCTGGGACGCATCTCAGTATCCTTCAAAAATACCAAATAATTGATAATATTTTTTTTAAAAAATTCTTTTAAATTAAATAATTTACCATTATTCCTTTCTTACCTTTTACAGCTCAGTAAGAAATCACGATGCTTTTGGAATAGGTTCAAAATAAAGTATACAATTTATCCAGCCTTAAATAATAATATATTAAAGCTTAATTAAATTAATTTTAGCTAACCAAAACATGTGCATCCACTTATAAAATACAATTTCTTTTTAAAAATGTATTCAAGCTGTATTTTTACAACATGTTTCCATAGTTTTATACTACATGTATACATTATGTTTTTTTTTTTATAAATAAATTTAAAACAAGAATTTTACGCTGCTGATTTTATAAATTATGCAACAAGAGGAAATTACCTATTCATAACAGTGTGACGTAACCACTAGAGAATTTGAAAGGGGAAAAAAAGTATTCTTAGCAAGGAGAAGTTTTGTTCGCTTAAAATCGAATTATTCCTAAAGACTAGAGAAAGTGGATTAATTTGATTTATTTTTTAAAATTTTTAATGAACATATAATTTTCGAAAAATAAAAGAATTTCAAAGTCCTTCTGTCTCATGGAAATAAAAAATATATAATCAACAATATAAAATATTTAAATTCTGATGTATTTTAAATTTAAGTGAAACACACTGCAAATTCTTTTTGAGGTAAGATTGCTTAGTTTGTTATTTATAGAAGAGTGAAGTTTTCTTTTTTTCGAATGTATTTTTATATTAAGCATTCTTTCTTTGCAATGCAGTATTATTTTATGTTCTAAAGATAAGAATGTTTCTCTTTCCTATTTTATGCCCTGCATTATATTTAGTTTCAGCTGAAATCTTTTTTCTGAAAGAGCAGTTACATATAGGTTACAGGAATTTTTAAAGCTTAATCTTTTTTTTTTTAGAAAATGAAACGAAGAAACAAAAATAACAATAGCAAGCAAGTATTTTCCCCTTTTAATGGTTAGATATTTTCTTTATTTCTAACAAGTTGTTTCCTTTGTTTATAGGGCTGAATATTTAAACAATTTTTTAAGGCTACATTTTTCACCATTTTGTTTTTAAGTTAATTATTCTAAATAAAACTAAATCTTCTTAATTTTTTTTATATTGATTCAACATTAATGATTTTTAGTTGTGAGCTTTATGTATAATAATTTAATTTATATTTACACACGCAACTCTTAATACAATTAATTATGCAGTATAACATCACATTTGTCGATATAAATATATTACT
The DNA here is from genome assembly GCA_019973975.1 of Trichonephila clavata. Lineage (NCBI taxonomy): Eukaryota > Metazoa > Arthropoda > Arachnida > Araneae > Nephilidae > Trichonephila > Trichonephila clavata. Next base: position 20,276 of record BMAO01022655.1, read on the forward strand.
TTATAAAGGCTTACTTCTCTTAAGCCTTTTTAAAACAAGAGAGACAAAACGTAAACGAAAGAAATAGGTTATGAATTTAAATTTTAAGCATTTTGAAATAGTTTTCACCTAAATCGTAGTTTATCGCGTGCAATATAATAATTTGATGTACTTATACTCTCTTTGATGTGTTGTAAATAAAAAATGTGATTTAATTACCTTCATTTTGACTAATTATGTCAGCTTGGAAATTATTTTTCGGTAAAACTATAATCAAATATATTAATAATAGAATAAAATATCTTATATTTAAACAAACTAAATTAGTGATTTATAATACATAGTTGCATGAAAAAGGAAGATGAAATATTATGAATATCATTATTATTTTCTTTGAAAAAGATTTACCTTTCATCGCAAGTAAGCTAATAAAAGGGTTGATAGTGTTCTTTATACTCTCTCACTCTCTTGTTTACTTTAACTTTCAATCTTCTTGTAAATAGACTCGGTATTATTTACATGTATTTACTACTACGTTGTTTATTACTTCATCTTTAACCTATAGAATGTGTTAAAATAGTGTTTAAATTCACATGTGTTAAAATAGTGTTTAAATTCACATGTGTTAAAATAGTTTGTAGTATCCAGTGTAATCACTTAAGACATAGCTTTGCTGATTATCTTTATTTGTAAAAGTTTTCCATACAGTACCTAATCCTTAGTTTAAAATATCTAGACATTCAACTCAAATTTAAGCAATTGGAATTACAAATTTCAATGAACGAATCAACAATGAGTTAAATTATTTTTTTATTTCAATTAAAGTTAATATATATATAAGTATTACTTTCATGGGAAAAATGACTTGATTTTTTTACAGTTATATTCAGTAATTATTTTATTAAATGAAATATTTATAATATGTTTTTTAATTACTTGAATAAGTTATTTTAATATATATTGATTCACCAATTAAACTTCCTCATATCGCATTCCATAAATAGACGCAACTTCAAAAATTAAGTTAACAAACACTGTTTTCCATATGATTGCAAATTATTGTCAGTTAAATTGATAGAATAGAATCGTATCAATCTTTAAGTGCATTTAACCGGAAAGGACTGATATTGTTTATCTGAAAACATCAGTCACGACACCACAAAAGTAGGGGCGTGTTCTTTTCAGTGATGCATCAAGATTTACCTAACAGAGTAATTCTCGTCAAGTCTTCATCTCGAGAGAAATTGGTGTTCATTTTCATACTTCCTATGTAAAAGAAATCTACAGATTTATTGCAAAGGAATCTTTGGCAGTCATTCGCCACTACCCGTCTTAGATGCCTGTTCTGTTAACGCACAACGCTGTAAAAATGAGGTTTTTTAAGCCTATGTAAGGTTGCTTCTGGATACTATAGACTCGAACTACATTTTTCGGATGATAATGCACGGCCATAAAGAACTCACATTGCTGATGAATTTCTTGAAGAAGAGGATATTTGCCATACGGATTGTCCTCGAGGTAATCGGATCTTTATCCTTTAAACATGATTGGCATGTTTTAAAAAGTGCCATTCCTCAGCTTAACTCAACATTCCAAGACTCCCCAGAAATTTTTTGTATGCCCTGTATCTTAATTCACAATAAAATATTTTCCATATTGCTATGCTTCTATATTCTTTCTCGCATTTTAGTATGTCTCTGTGCCAAATATCTTGAGAACACGGTAGGTAGTTAATTAGTTTTCACAGTTTTTATATTTTTGAACTAAATTTTCGACATGAATGGTATTTAGCATGTATTTGATTTGTTATCTTAGTCTGATTTAGATTTCAAGAATGCATAATGAATGATTTATTCAAAAATTTCATTTGATAGCTATTGTCAATTCTTTGTTCATTTTGATACATGATACGAGTGTTTACTTAAAATACTTGTAAGTAATTTGCGGCTCTTTTGCTTATAATGGGGCACACACATAAGTAAAAATGTTTACATCACCAACGCCTTAAACACCTTTCAGTAATGTATGTCAATTGAAATATCTCAAATGTTAAAAACCACACTCTCTCAAAGCGATGTCGTCAGTTTCCGCCTAAATAATCAATTAAATGTGCTGTTATTTTTCTCTATTTAAAACAAATAATAGTTTGCTAATATCTTAGACATAAAAATGATCAGATATTGTTCTGTGTAAAAATTGAAAGAAAAAAAAAGAAAGATTTTTGCAAACTTGGGGAAACTTAATTACAAATGACAAAGATAAGGAATCTATTAGAATTCTATCAAATAAAACAAAAAAATTAAAAGAAAAAATTAAAATATATTCAACGAGATTATAATAATTTTTCTAAAAGATATTTCATTGTTAAAAGAATAAGATTTATTTCACATTGAAGTGGTATATGTCCCTATTATGGAAAAAAAGATTATTAAAAAAGAAAATTTTACAGACAGATATATTTTTAATGGTATGAAACAAGCTGATTATTTTAGTGTCTGAAAAGATTTTTCGCTTATTTACTCATAAAAAATTTATCCAATAAAACAACACAGTTTTCAATTTACACATCATGGCAAATATTTGCCGTGTTTCATTTTGATGGTTTTATTTAACCATTAAGAATATAATTTTTTGATGCTTTCAAGGAATATACAAAAAAAATAAAGTTCAAAAACAATTTTAGAAGTGTAAAACTTCAAAATCAAATTCAATTAAATATAAAATATTATGATAGCAGAGAAATCAATTTAACTTTGTAAAAATGGAGAATTGATTTTTTCTTTTGAGATATTATATAAGTAGCATCCTTTCTCGAGGGACGTTTCTTTTTTTGAAACATACTTTTCAGTTTCAAAACCCAATTAAGAAATAGTAGCACAATATTTGTTATTAATACATTCAAATGGTTTTTCTTAGCGCTTCTATTTTTTTGTATTATATATATATATATATATGTGTGTGTGTGTGTGTGTGTGTGTGTGCGTGCGTGTGTGTGTGTGTGCGTGTGTGTGTGTGCGTGCGTGCGTGCGTATGCATGCATATAATATATGTATATATATATATATGTCTTAATTGAAAAATATATTTATGTACTTTCCGAAATATATTTTCGCTGCTTCACTTTTCATTTTTTTATGTATTTTTTTATTACATTAAGGTAAGTAGATTACAATTTGTAACTCTTGGTTTATATAAATTTAGATTTCTTTTCCAAAATATATTTGTGTATATTTAAATTTATTGTATTTTTCTTAAGAGCTCTTGGATTATGGTGTAATATATTTTTACAAATTACATTTAGTAGCAAAAATATAACGTTTCCCAATTTTAACTGAATTTAGAACGAAAAGGCATCTTTCAAAATCGTAGACATTCGATATAGTTATTGAATAGTTTAAAAATATTTTAAAGTTCCTTTAAGAGTCATTGAAGAGTGTCAATATATACTCTGTATTTACATTATGTCCATAATGTTAAATTAAAATATTTTTTTTTTAAATTGACTGGTTGTGCAGTACAAATTTTATGTGAAGTCATTGCACTATATATCTTTTTTAACAAGATCTTTTTTAAAAAATGTGCAAATTTTTATGAAATAATACATATAAGGAACTCATTAATTACACGGGAAAAGTAGCTTTATGTATTCATATATTTTGTAATGCAGTAAATTTTTTCTTGAATAACTTATTTGATAAAATTACTCATTAACATATTTATTTATTATTAATATGTGAGAGAATTTCAAAATTATTTATTTATTAGAATGGCTCAAAATGTATTTTTTGGGCTGTAATTTATACTTTTGATAAATTTCAATTTAAATTGTAAACATTTACCTTAACGTAATTATTCTTGTCACATACGTTGGATTGCTAAGATACTTTTGATCCAGTTCGAGTAAAATTTGAATTGCATTAGAAGCAGAAGCATTAACAATGTATTTCACAACAAAAAAAGGAATCTTACGGATTTTCATTAAGCGAAGCAGTTTTACTGATTTTCATGAAGTGGCCCTCTTAAAAAAACACCATACTTTATTACTAAATTAAAAATAAATTACTTAATTGTGTTTATCTCTAAATAATATGCTGTAGAAGTTTAAAATAAGTTAATATTGTATTAACCTATTTCATACAATAAACTTAAAATTTAAGAAATACTTTTTTGAAAAAAATAATTATTACTTTGTGTAAGCTATGTTTTTTTATATCTCACTTACATCTTTTATATCATCTTATAGCTTTCTTTCGCTCTCTCTCTCTCTCTCTCTATATATATATATATATGTGTGTGTGTGTGGGTGTATATATATATTTAAATATATATAAAATACATCACACAAATATAATTAAGCAAATATTCGAAATCATATGAATCCTAGAAAATGGCATCCCATTTCAAAATATCAATGGCGAATAAAAATAATGAAGATCAACGTTTACAAGCGAAATTAAAATTGTATAAGAAAAAATTTATAAAATATCCAAGTGCAACCTCGAACTTAGGACCGATAAGGGGGGTTTAACTAGTTTGATGGCGCCAACCTTCCCCCAATTGCAACTTGGTAAACTAATCTGAAAATATTCAAATTCTCAAAAATTTAAAATTTTAAAAAAATAATTTAAAAAAAAAAAATTTAAAATTAAAATTTAAAAAAAATTATTTTTTAATACCTAAAAAATTAAACTATTCGCCATTGCATTCTGAAAGATGTAACATAAAAATGTTAAAATGCTAAGACAACTCGCCATTGATATTTTGAAATGGGATGTCGTACTCTAGGATTCATATGATTTCGAATATTTGTTTAATTATATTTGTGTGATGTATTTTATATATATTTAAATATATGTATTTTATATATATATATATATATATTATATATATATATATATATATATTTATCTTGTTCAAATTTTCAATCGTTAATAAAATACTTTCTTTCATCCAAAATCAAGTTCAAATATTTTTTTAAACTTGTAGTGGATGACACTTGGTGTTGATACATTTTTTTTCAAATATTAATTCATTAATCACCGGTTATTTAACTAAATTAATTTAAGTACCGGTTTTCGTCAGCAACTTTGATTTGTCTCTATTGTTTTAACAATGTAACTGAGAAAACAATGACAACATTTTGTGCCGAAAACTGGTTTTTCAGCCAAACCTGCCCAAACCGGGTGTGCATTGTTACAACAATGAAAGGAAAATCATGCTCTTTTTCAATTCCTACTTTTTAGTTCACTCTCTCCCTATATATATATATATATATATAATATATCGTTAGAATTTTTAATCCTTTATAAAATAATTTCTATTCATCCATTCATAGTTGGATTTGACTTAATTTCTTTATATTACTTTTTTTCTATTAGCATATATATTATGAGCTAACAGCACATAAAAAAAATATGCCCACAATGCAATTAAAGGATAGAAAGAAAATTTTAATAGTAGTCAAAATTTAAATAGTTTATATAAAACAATTTCTTTAAGTTTGCTTGTTCAAAAATAGATACCTGATTTGTGAAAAAAAGAATGCAATAGTAAAAAGGAGAAAATAAAACAAAAAAGAACAGAAATCAAATATCATCTATTACAAAGAGATTAATCACCTAAAGATTTTAAGAAAGCATTTTTTTTATATTTTAATATTTTAATACTCTAGAATACCCTTTGTAAAAAAAGGAAAGAAAAAGAAAAGAAGACAATTTTCAGAACATTGCGACTTTTTAACAAAATATAGCTTCGTATTGTTAATCTCTATCCAATTTTAACAATCAAAAAGTTTTAAAACTTATGACATGAAAAGGATAGCAAATAATAAAAACAAAATAAAATAACGCCCATTCCAATTGGATAAATTTACACAAGTTTCAGAATGAACCTTTCCCCATCCTTTAATATAAAGCTTTTTCACCACTTGCACCCGTGTCAATAAAGGGCTTATCCCAACAAACTTTATACGATGCTCAGTGACTTCATTTTCAAAAGGCGTAGAACCGTGCCGAAGAAATATAATGGGGAAAAGATGAGGGGAAAAGAAAGTATAGTGTCACTAACGGACCGCAAATATTGGTGGGCTGGTGCATTTAATTCGCTAAAAGCATCTGACTTTCCTCTTGCTAT
>BMAO01022656.1:0-18857 GCA_019973975.1 Trichonephila clavata
AACTCAAATGAAAACAAAAATATCACTTTTCTGTAAATTTGATGTTGATCATCATAACATTTTTTTGGGCTGTTCTATTTTCCTTATATAATCAAATTATTACAATTTTATCAAGGTTCGAGTAAAAGAACATTGAAAAATCACTAAAAAATTATTACGAGACATGATATACACCTTAGTTACTAAAAACATATCAACTCTATTATCATAGAAATGGTAGGGGTTCTTTAAATCTATAAAATAAATGTACTTGTAAAATTTAAAAAATTTGGTTCACAACATTTTCTGATATTTACGTAGTCAGATACCAATACGTTAAAAATATGCATTTTGAGATAAATCAGAAATAAACTTTAATCTGTAATTTTTATATTAAACACAATTAGAATACTTAAAATGCCCCTGATTTATAAATAACACCTCTTTACTCTCTAAACAATGATTTTTTTTCCTGGTTGCTTTTAAAAATTTTCTACGCTGCTTTACATTTGGTGTTGAATGACGTTCTGCATCTTAATTCTATTAAGGTCAAGATGTTTGTACGATTTTAAGTAAAATAATCAGGAGTTATATTAAGTTTTTTTTAAAAATGTCAACACAACCCTTGTACCCATCATTAAATTGTATAACAGCATCCAATGCACCATATTTTACAGTTTTGAGGCACACGAAAACTTCTTTCGGTACTCTCTGCCATATAATGCCATTAAAACACTCATTTGAGTTTTGCGTTTTGCCATCAGACATTTAGTTAGCAGTTCTTTGGTACATAATTCTAAATATGTAGGCTTAATCATGTTTAACACTTCATTAGATAAACCTTATATATATATATTTTTGCTTTGGCCACAAGATAGTGCTCGCTGGTAGTAGCACCATCTTTTCGAATGGGACACTGTCCATGCATGGGTTTCTTGGCCACTTGATGAGCAAAAAATGAAAACCGGAGAGGTTTCCAACATTTCTACAACAGCAATCCCATAATATTTTGCAATCGGTCAATAAAAGAGTAGGTGAGTTTGCCTTACCAGACAGATTTTTATTTTTCGACTTTAGTTTGCGCAATATCGCACCTACTCTGTTTTGAACATTACCGATGCATTCATATTTTGTGACATTATCTTTACCATAATTATCTTTGACACTGATAAAGCCCTTAGAATCCCCGTCACCATAATATTCTGTATTATTAAGGCCTCGCTTCACAATAGAACGTTGGAAGATTCTAGTTGCACCAACATCTTCCATTTTTAACGCAGAACCTTGAAAATTAATATGGCATACGTGATCTGCTGCAAAAGTTTCCGAGTCAACGCTTTTAGGCATTTTAGAAATCTTTCTGCAGATGGGGCAATATGACGACATTATTTCAATGTCCACTACCAGTATCAACTGACAAAGCTGCGACACACCCATTCATGGAAGTGTAACCCCTACGCTGCCATGTTCCGTCAACTGAAACACCACATTCAACTATTTTATTTTAGAGGATGTAGCATTAACAGTTCAGAAGCTGCTTTTTGCATGATAGTTCACTAACTTCTAAAATCACAGACATGAGTTTGTTCTCATGATTAGTGTACGCAGTTTTACTGAGCCTGGGTAAATTTAACGTACCACATAATTTAAACCAGCAGAAAAACCTTTACCAATTTGTCTCATACCATAAACAAATCTTGTATTTACTTCAGGGCAGTTTCAAGTTTCTTTGAACTAGAAAATCCTGAGTAAAAGTTACAATGTTTACAGCTTATAACAAAATTTGAACACAAACCATATATTGAATCCTCAGAAAGCAATAAGCCTTCTTCGAAACATCTTGTGCAACAAAGCTGTAAAAACATTTAAGAGGACATCAATATATCTAATTCTATTTCCAGTAAGTGTTTTATGCTCATACTCTGCCATTTCTTCATCAAAAACAGCAGGCATTTTGATCTTTGAAGAACTGGCGTTGGTGGATGTTGAGCTACAATTTTTGGAATCTTTATTAGTAGATCCATTACCACGAAATTGCGTTTTCTCTTTGCATTAATTCTGCGTTTTAAGTTCCCATTTTAAATGAAAAAAATTAAGATTTCAGCAATAAAAAGGATTTAACAGCAACTTTTCAAGTGCTGGCTGCGCAATCGTAAGAAAATGTAAGCAAACAATAACATACTCTCTTTTTTCTGCCAGATTCTGGATAAAAATATTAGTTAAAAAACCTGTTGCCAATTATATTTTTGAAGATTCTGAAAACTCAAATTCATATTTTAAAGTGTATAAATTTTCTACTATTGCATATTTAAGCGATACTTTGTAAAATAAAAATGTAAACAACATTTTTTTTCAACTTCGGAATGTAGACTTGTACTTCCGGTTTCAAAAAATAGCTACCGAGTAAAATTGAAATCCCAATAACTTAAGTTCAAATTAGATAGAAACAAAATTTGAGCACCATTTAAAGAAAAAAGTTCAAATTTAAAAATTAAATCAAAATTTAAAAATCGAGAATTTCGGAGAAAATGACGTTTTGAAGGTGTAACGGATACCTTAAAGTATGGTATTGTCATCCAAAACAATCGTATGTATAAAAATTTCAGTTCAATCGAATGCTTTAAAACGTGAGAAAAAAAATTCTTGACGACCCCCCCCCCCCCAAAAAAGTTTCGAACCCAAGTCTATAAAAATGAAACCAATGTGATTGTATCCATAATTCTTTAAATAATTAGTTTCGGTCAATTAATTTTAATTACCTATAATTTAATTACCGTATTGTCACCCAAAACAAGCATGTATAGAAAATTTCAGCTCAAATGAAACACTTCAATATGTGAGAAAAAACCTTTTAAAGTTGTGACACATATCGGCAAAATAGTCTCTACAACGCCAAAAAAAGATACCAACGTGGCTGTATCTGTAATTATTTGAATAATTAATTTTAATCAATTAATTATAATTATATTACCTTATGGTCATTCAAAATAATCGTGTATGTAACGTTCCAGCTTCATTGGACGCTTTAAAATGCATTTTATTAATGATTTAAAATTTGAACAAGATATAGAGAGTTAGTGAACTAATAATAGGAATTGAAAAAAGAAATATCTTTTCAAAAAGCTTTTATTTTCACGTTAAATATAAAGTAGAAGGTCTTATTTTCCGTCACAAAACAAAACATTTTTAGATTTTTGTGCATTTCATAGCAAATATTGTTAGGAAGGAACAGAAGTTATTTATGCATATACAAAGTATACAAATATATTTATACAAAAATAAAGGGAGAAAAAGCAACCACCCCCAAAAAATTTGGACTTGCTGTTAAAATGTGTGTTACAAGAACATGATAAAAACTTTAAAAAATATTAGTCTGAATATAACTAAAAATAAATTGAAACTAATATTGCTATTACTAAGAAAAGTTAAAATGCTTACTAAAACTCATATCATTGACTAATAATAAAAAAAAACAATTTTAAAGATTTTATGCTTACATTAATCAATATTAAAATCTTTGTGAAAAAAAGCAGAAAAACATATTTTAATTTAATTGAAGATAAAATATATTTTCTTTTTATCCCTATATGTACGATTAATGTAGATTGATGTGGCTAATATATATATACACAAAAACTATTCGAAATACATAAAAAGCAGAGGGCGATATTCATATTTATAAGTAAACTACGAATTTTATTCCTTTTGTAAAAATATATAACATCATTTACCTTTACAATTAATGTATTAAAATTAATATTGTATCGTATGTACTCACTTAACATTCGAAGTAGATTTTACAAAAGAGACAAGTAATTTTGTGAGTTAATTTTCTTTTCAATGACTTTCTTTTCGTATTTATTCAATTTAAAGCTGAAAATTGTTCCATCTAGGAAGAATGATTTTATTTTTTATGTAAAATATAATAAATAAGAATTGTATTCAATATGCATAATTAATATGAATTGTATTCAATATGTGCAATAAATATGAATTGTAATCAATATGTGTAATTAATATGAATTGTATTCAATATGTGTAACACAAATATAAATTGCATTCACATTATGACTAATAAATAGAAATTGTATTTTCTAATTGTATTTACGTTGTAAAATGGCTAATATATGCTGGCTCAGTTCGTCAACCTTTAAAGAATTCCTTAAAAAAAGAATCTACTGTATTTTATATTCTTTCGTATGCACTCACTTAACATTCGAAATAGATTTTACTGAAGAGACAAGTATTTTTGTGAGTGAATTGTTTTTTCAATGAATACCTATTCGCATTTATTCAATTTAAAGCTGAAAAATTGTTTAATCTAGGAAAAATGATTTTATTTTAAAATACAATAAATAAGAATTGTATTCAATATGTGCAATAGATATAAAACGTATTCAATGTGCGTATTTAATATGATTATATTCAATATGCGTATTTAATATGATTATATTCAATATGCGTATTTAATATGAATTGTATTTAATATATATATATATATATATATATATATATATATATAATTCTATGAATTGCATTTACAATATGTGTAATAAATAGAAATTGTATTCAATATGTGTTGTAGTATTTTCTAATTGTATTTACGTTGTAATATAGCCAATATATGCTAGCTCAGTTCATCAACCTTTTAACAATTCCTTAAAAAAAAGAATCTACTGTATTTTAATTCCCATTCAAGCAACAGCATTTATTCCGTTCCTAGAATATCAAAGCATTTTTTCCCTCTCGATTTTTTTGCATTATTCCCACCACAACTTCTGCATCGTTGGGAATAATTATATTTGATAAAAAGTTAAAAAAGAGAGAGATAAAAATATAAAGATAAAAAAACGCGACAATGAAAAAGCGAACAAGAAATTACAACAAATAGAGAACTTAAAAGGGAAGTAATTTTCAGCTTTGTTGGGAAGAAAATTTGACGCGTCGCTTGTTACAAAACTGACGATTTTAATGATATTATTTTTTATTTTATGCAATTTCCATTCAGGGAGAAGGTTTTTATTATTATTTTTTTTTCTTTTCTAGAAGTTCTAATCCACAACTTTTTAGTCGAGTGAAGTTGAAGCGCTTTTACTCACATAAATAGAAGTTCTAGCATTTTTTTCATGCATTTTTTATTTATTTATGCTTTTTTTCCATTTCTTTCTTTACTTGAGAGACCAGACTTTATTTTCACCGAAAGGTAAGCACACAATGGAGAAACTGAAATTAAATTTTATTTTTTTTCCTCTCTTATTCTATATACGGGAGTTCTCTATTCATAAAAAAGTATAGGTGTACTTTTTTTTGCAACTTTCTATATCTAAAATGAAAAAATGGGATAAAGCAATATCAGAAAGTGTAAAAGTGAAAACTAAAAAAAAAAAAATAAAAGAAAAAAAAAAACAAGTTCATTTACTTCAGTATGTTCTACCTTGCTTACTGTATTTTACAGTTAGTTTCACTTTCAACTGTTTTCGACTTTGATAACAAATGCATTGTTAAGAACTATTACTTTACAAAAGTCTTTAGGAGCGTATTGGCTTTTTGTGTAATTCATATTTAAAAGTTTTAAGTAACAAAAAAACTGAGCCGAATTTTTATTTCCTTTAGAGTTACAGAAACAAAAGAGCTTTGATGTTTTTTTTTGAAAATGTGAGTATTATAAGATTAAATGGTATATGAATTTATTAAATTTTATGAAAGACTGTGGTTAAACATAATTATTTTCAAGTACCCCATGCTGTTTTCGAACTAAATTAAGATATTTCAGGAGCGAGTGAGTGAGTGTCAATTAACGTTGCACTCTATAACGCAACACTAGAGCTATTGGTGACGGACCTCGTAGTTCTGAACCAGGATGAAGTGACTAGGACAGCGATACTCAAGCTGCGGTCCACCGAGCTTTTTTAAGCGTCCCAGTCATGACCCTTTGCTCTGAGAAATTCTTTTATTTAAGACAATGTATTAAAAAATCTGATGGGAAATTCTTTAACAAGAAATCAAATGTAACATTTTCGCTTTTTTGCTGTCGATTTTGTACGGCTTCGAATTAATATTCTTTTACCGTTACGTTAGTGATGAGAGACAACAGTGGAGTAGCGACAATTTTATGGTTGGAACTGATTTTGAACAATCTTTCATACCTTGCAAGCAAAAAATATTCGAACGATTTGGAGGTTGACTGTTTTGTAGTGAAAAACAAACATAGATCACTTGTTTGACCTGTTACGAAAGTGTGGTATTTAAAAAATACCAATAAACAGGAATCATTCAATGACAATTTTCCTCTTTCAAGAGGAGATATATATATATATAAATAGGCTTTATTGAATATTCTTTGCAACCGCAACAAAGTGTTTTATCAGTGGTAATGTCACAGTAGTAAATCCTAAGAAGTTTGTTATGTTATTGACAATCATATGAAACGGTTTACTGAAGTAAAAGTTGTGAAGGAGTGTTTCTTAAATACTTTTCATTAAGTGTTAGTGACAAAAATAAAAATATTACAAAAATAATAATTAAAAAAGTAAAATAGGAGTAATCATATTTTGATTAATTTTTCATAGTTTAAATTTCCAATGTTATCTTGGTCTTAAAGCATTTCTTCCTCTTCTCATCCGTTTAACCTTATGTTGCGGCCCGCGTGAAACATATATATGTGGCCCGCAGGAGATGGCTGACATATGTAGGTGACCCAGCAGAAAAAAGTTTGAGTACCCCTGGACTTGGATGATACTTGAACTGGCACCCACTCATCTAACTTCCTCCCTTGTCAACGTGAGGACTCTGAGCCACGCCAGCTTTAGCATACATCAGCCCCTCTACACCAGAGGTTCCCAAACTTTTTGTTTTGTCTCATAGACCCCTTTGCCATGCTTTTAGGCGTGGGATAGGCCCCTGCAAAATATTGAATTTTTGCGAATTTACCAACTTAAATGTCTTTTTGACAGCTGGTATAGACATACTTATTTTAAACGAATTAAATTTATAGCTGTAGTAAAGTCCAGTGTTTAAAACTTAAGAAGCACATGGTAATTGAATTAAAATTTAATTAATGCATATAATAACTCTTACATAAAATTGCTGAACAACAAACAAATGTTTTTAATGGGAGGAGTGAATCTGCGGCTATAATAATAATTTTTCAACATTTGGAATCAATCTTGTCAGGTTTAACACTGAATCTCCTGTAATAGTAGTGTCCAGACCTTATTTTCCCTCTTTTTTTTGTATAGGAAATTGGCAACCGTTCTGAAACTCTTCTCACAAAGAAAAGTTATTAAAATTTTCTAACGATATTCATTAATTCATGTTAAATAGCAGGTATACATTTTAAAGTCAAAATTGCTGACATCCGTTTCTGAAGTTCACAGTAAGATCTTCATTAGTGCCTATTCTTATCAGTTCCTCTTGTATTATGATGTGGTTTTTTTTCAATGCATCCATATGAATTCATTGCCTACCGTGGTAATACCTTAATCTCAAAGCATTCTCAAACATACTTTTAAAGTCTGAATAAATGGCATTCAAATGTGGATCGTCGGGGAGAACGGCATTTTCCTGGCAGACTGCCTGTGACCAATTGAGAAACTAGGAAAAATCGAAGCATCCAATATTATACTCCTTTAGCTTAATTCCAACAAGAAAAGCTGTGAAATGATGGTCCTTGTTTTAATAAAATTTATGCTATCACTTGTAACTGCAAAGTAACTTAATTAAAATTAGTAAATAAATCTATTGAATAAATAAAACCTGGTTTCCACTTGATTAAATTTTCTTTTAAAATTAAAATCACGATTTGGTTTAATGAGAACCACTAACCATTTACACTTTATGGGCCCCCAAATATTTTTTCACCGTTCATTTCGTCATAGATCCCTAGGGATCAATATAGATCACTTTGGGCATCAATGCTCCGCACGGTGGATATTTAGTAGTGTTACGGTTTGAACTCATCACACACTAGCTTTTAAGATTGATGGGCCATTTTAAAGTAAAACAGAGCCATTTTTCTCAAAATAATGCATTTTTAAATAAATAAGAATTTTATAAAACATTATAAACATCAGTATGAGAAATAACTTGCAATGCAGAATGAGTTTAGTGGTATGTTACAACTAAACGAGAGTCATGTTACTCACTGTTGAAACAATGCCAGTCAAACAGTTCGCTGCAACTGACCATTCGGTAACAGCGGTCAAAATGCTTCATGGAAAATGAAATTTATTCAATTTGTGACGGATGCGTCCTTTCATTAATATAATCCTCATGCGAAATCTTTGGTCTATAAATTCGAGTTTATTCACAAACCAACCTCTGAAGAAGAAACCTTGAATATTAAATTAGGTCGGCTATATATAGTCTATAAGCTTTCAAAGTAGAATAATAGTAAGTGAGGATATAGGATAGATTACTACTGATCAGGTATTATACCATTTTATAGCGTATTTAAAATATTTGATAGGTGAAAGAATTTAAGTGACGATTGGTCGCTAAAGTTTAATTAGTGTTCAGATAAATAGGATATTAGATTTGATTCTGAAATAGGAGGCTCGATATATATATATATATATATTTAAAGTCTTCTCATAATTCGCGCATCTCGTTATTAATCCACATATTGCTCAGATTGTGAATATCTCTTCTAGTTGAAATTATTTGAATAGAGTTGCTAAATTGAGTGATCATTAAATAGATTGATTTTTGGATATGGCTAGTATCCCATCCCTTCCTCCCATAGCTGTAGGTTGGGATGATATTTAAATTTTTCAATTCTGATGGTTTGCTATGTTATTCATTTTTTGAAATGACTACCAGGATAAGAGATATTTTAATTTTTACAAAAACTATAGAACTTTATCTTAGCTACATGAAATTGCTTAAAAAACAGTGATTATATTCACATAAGGGACTGTAAATTGTGTAAAAAAAAGTGATTTTTAATCTGAATGTTAAAACACTTCTTTTATTATACAGAACATACACAAAAAAATTTCTTTTAATTATTTTCAAAATTTTTTTAGCAATCGTTTGAGCACTTTAAAAAAAACCGTTTCCAGTAAAACGCGTTTTAAAGTATGACATACTGCTAAAAGTAATGACACATCTGCGTTTTTTAAACACTTGTAGTTTTTGTTCCAGTGAACGGAAAATAATAAACTTGGTATTTTTTTTTTAAATAAAAGATGTCCTATAATATAAAATCATAAAAAATTTGTCAATTTTTGGCAAAATTCACAATTTTAGGTTAGTCGGATGCCTTAAATCACACACTCTTCATGGCATCAAACATATACTTCAATTTGGTAGCAATTGTGTATATATATATACCAAAAGAAATGATCAGTTTTTTTAAAAAAAGGGAAGTTGTATATCCTTAAATAAAATCCCAATTTGTTAAAAGATAAAGAACAGTTATCTTTATAAAGAAGCATGTGATTTAAAAGAATTAGTGTAATGCAAATAAATGAACACCACAGAAATCCTCCAAAACCAGAACGTATATTACCACCTTTGCATTCATCTAAAGATAATCTCTTAAGAAAGAAAACAGGTGCATATTAGCTATTAGGGAAGGATCACAGGTATTTATTCTGCCTCTCTCAACTCTTCAATTATCAGCAATGAAACAGAAACAAAGAAAGGTTCTAAAAAAAAGAATTGAAAAGAAGGCAAAATGGAAGAGAAGAGAAGAGATGGAGAAAGGGGTCGCAATCCTTATTATCGGTACAACGTAATGGAAGCCATATTTCAAGGAATCAAAATTGATTTTTTCTCCTTTGTTCTTAGCACAAAAACTCGTTACTCGTTCTTTCTCTTTTAGTAACAGTAAATCTTCGGCGCCTCCAGAGATTCGACGCAACCAATCAAAGTTAACACCCCTCCTCCACAAGTACTGTTATTTGTTTCGAGCGAGATTCAAAGATCTGAAGAACGTGGATTATTTTAGAGTGGAGAGGCACTTAACTTTTACCTCTCCCTTCGATTCGTGTTTGTTTCTAAGATAAATGCAAGGTTACGACGACAAAATGTGATAACATGTGATCAAGGATTTGTAATAGTTTTGGTTTCTGAAAGTGGGTTTGGGGATTCGGAGCTAAAAATACGGTTTATAAGAATAGAAACTTTATTTGAATAGAATTATTCAAATCCCAACGTAAAGAAGTATTTTCCCGTTTTTTTTTCATTTTTCATTTATTTTTTATGAGGATAAGCTTCTTAATTTTTTAATTCCATTTTAATTTAGCTAAGTGTTTTTTCTTATTAAACAACTGATTAGTTACAGCTGACTCTCAATAATTCGAAGTTGGATTGACTTATGAAAATATTCGAAATATCAAGATAGTAGAAAAACCTCTCAAAATATACATAAAGAGACATTTTTTCCCAACACATTTAAATTTGAAACTATGTAATAAAACAACAATTGTACATGTGTATATAATTATTTTAAAGTATTTTTAAAAAGTATACATTGTACAATAAAAGTATTATACTGAAGTTAATACATATATTTATGTATTAATAACAATTATCAAAACAATATGTACTGTATATGATTAATCTTTTTTGATGAAAAATCTATTATATTTTCTGTTTTATGGCATTCCTCTAACTTTGTCAATAGATTTTTCTAGAATAAGTTAAACTTGAAAAACGTCCACGTCAGCATGATTTGAAAGAAAAAATTTACTTACATATGGTTTGTTTGTGACACTTTAGCTTCTGTCAGAGTTATCGGAGTCAACTTCTCCGATACGTCTTCACCACTCTCTATATTATTGTGGTCCAAAGCCACAATTTTAGCTTTTTTAGGGGAGACACACAGAGACAATACAGATTGTAAGCTCCAATCTGTTTGCTTCAGGATTGTATATGGTAGTGAGTGTTCGAATTGTCAAGAGTTTTATAAGATAACTTTGAATTATCGCATGGCGTTTTCTGGCCAGTCACACAGTTTACTTCGAAATATTGAGTATACTAAAACATATTGTTTTAGTTTGAAACATTAAGAGTGCTTCTAGAAATGGAGTATATATTTCGAATCAGCTAGAGACTCCAATTAATGAAGGTATGAACTAGCGAAAGTCGACTGTATTTAATTTTGAATTGGAGTCGCTATACAAAGAACTCAAAGATGAACTTCCTAGCAATGGCACACTTTAGAACGGGTGACACAGCTGTTAACATGAGTATGTAGATAATTCTCAACCTAATTTTCAATTTCACCATAAAAAGATTTGCTAACATTTAGCATTTGCTATATTTTTAATAAACTTCCCACTCTTAAGCTACAAAGAACTATTGTTGACGAATCTCATGAATCTAAGTTCTGACCAAATAATAAAGGCAATAGTTGATCTTTTTTTCCACTCTCCGAACATCTACATTAAATTTCTTTGAAAGATCAGCTTCTTCTTAGAACTAGAATTCAGACCTGTGCCTAGAATTGAATATCTCTGAAAACCAAAACTTATAATAAATAAGATATATAATAATTTTCATTTCCTTTTCTACTAGTTCATTTCAGATCTTACCTATAAATTCAAAACTTTATATCGCGCACTGATCCTATAACAATTGTAATTTTATTCACCACTAGCTGGTACACTCGTTCTTCGCATGGGTGAATTGAAAAATTAACCAGTACAGATTGAAGGATAAATAAGTTTTTAATGAGTTAATTTTAAGGGAATTGCAAATTAAACAAAAAAAAGTTTTTTTGCGTATCTCAGCTGGAAAAAAACATATTTGTTAAACTTTAAGTCTGAAGCAATAAAAAGGGTTTTTATTTTATTTATAATGCTCCTTGTGGGTCGATTTTGGAAAACACCTTCCTAAGCTAATCTCTGCTCAGCAAAAGTAAAACATTGTGACAAATTTTGTGAAACGAATACTTAAAATGGTGTAAATAATTTATATCTCGAAATGTAATGCGTTAATATTACTTTCTGTTGTATTTATTTCATGTTAAAAATGAAAGATTCGCAAGAAACGCCATTCCTTACTTTATAATGGCAATTCAGTGGAAATACAGCGAAATGTTGGTGATAGAGCCAAGTTGGTATCATTTTTGGCCAACACGTTGGCAACTTAGTGATTAATTGATCGGTTCAGAAGTTTATTTGCTAAATCACTACCTGGCTGAGAGCTGCAACAAAGAAGATTTCACAAAAACCTTCTCTAAGAAAAATACATACGCATGCCAATTTCATAGTTACCGCTTGACGGTGTTAGAGTGAAGATAATTTTATACATATAAACATCCGTATATATATATATATATATGTAATAATTCCCAGTAATATAATCCTTTAAAACAACTTTTAACTACCAATGGTCCATCCCTTCAGGACCAACGTTTTAGTAATAAATTAGCCCGCCGCCTAACGAGAGTATTTTAAAATACACTATCCACCCACTCAGATCATGTGATTTGAGAAGCCTATAAATACCGAGACTCCTGGAGACGCGCGCTCTTTCGCTTCTGTATTTTGTCTGTGTAAACATGTAGCCGGCTGCAGCTCAGTGTGCATTCGTTTTTCTTTGTGTTGTCCTTGTCTTGCTTTTATGTGTTCAAGAATAAACAAGTTTCTTCAATCACCTTACTGCCTTATCAATCACATTTAAAGAAATCCATTCCATCGGCCACGTCTATTTCAAGAGTCGGTAGGATGGTTAGTCTACGCGGGAAAGAAATTACTTGCCACGCCCTGACGGGATTACAACAAGAACAACGTTCAACATGCGGTGATTCCCCGTTTTCATACTCCGTCTACAGAAAATATTTCCCATTTGAGTTTCGTCTGAAAATCTTAATGTTCATAATCTGCATAAATATGCACCAGAAAGAAAAAAATCTGTGGATTTGCTCATTCATCATAAATATGTGAAAAAGAAGGGAAAAAAATCATTTTCAATCTATATTTTCAAAGTGCGCTAGATTGTGAAAAAAGAAAACGTTTTTATCTTCAATGTGTTGAAAGCCAGATTTGATTATATTTCCTTTTAAGTGCGACAAGTATTTGTTTTGAAACGTAAAGGTTAAATGATGCGCTCAGCGATTTTGATTAGTGTGTTTGAAGATTTCATCAATACAATAAACCGTGCATTTTTCTTCTGACATTTGAAATTAATCTGGAGTTCTAAATTGATTATATATTTTTCCTCATTCGTTATTAATAATTATTTTAAAATGTTTAAGAAAGATTTTGTAAGTATGCGTATAATTTGAAAGCAAATTTAAATAATCTATTTTGATTCGAAATCTTGAAATGATTTTAATTTATGGTTTAGATATTTTGAAAATATTTAAGTTTTAAAAGTTTTCCATATGAAATGGTGTATTATGGTAGTGGTACCAATATAATTTTTTTTTTTTCATTTAAAAGCCTGTCTTACCAGCATTTTTTTTATTATAAGCCGGTCTTACCCCGCAAATTTTTTTATGTGTCTGGTTTACCCAGAGTTTCTTTCCATATTATGGTCATACCCCCATCGTTTATTTTTTAAAAAATTTTTTTGGTCCCTACCACCATTGTACTGTTATTATGGGTAATTCTAATGTTTTTTCAATATATGTGTAACAAACTATTTTTTAATTTCTCGATTGTATTTAAATTACTTGATTGGCAGTCAACTCTACGTATATATTATTGTGAATGTTGTTATAACTTGCCATTTTGTGTGTGTGAAAACGTTTCCAGGAATCTCGGTTTTACCTTTTGAAATTTCGGATTAAATTTACTTAATGCTATGTTTTGTTTTGAAATAAACTGCATATATTTCATAATGATCATTTTTTGTTTTGATATTTAACATGAGAATTGATAACTTTACAGTGTTTTACTGAATCAATACCAAAGATTTGATATTTTTATTTTGAGAATTTTATGTTGATACACTATTTGATATATATTTAATGTGGTTTTAAGAATTTTTGGTTTCTATAAGATTTACTTTATTAGAAAGATACAATTTATTTGATATGAAAAGGAACAACTTTAATGTGTTTGAAATAATAGTGGTTTTGAGAGCACTTAGGCTGAGAAAATTAATAAATTAATAAGCAAATGTTTACATTTAAAATAAATATTAAGGGTTTTTTGTAAGGATTGTGCATAGTGAGTACCTCAAGGGAATAAATACACCTTTGATTGTCAATATACTATTGCCTCCAAACTCGTACCCTTTGTCTTAGTAAAATTAATACATAAAATAAAGTTATAAATAGTTTTTAAAAAAAATCTCTTCGGTCGACTTGCAATTTCCAGTCTAAGGATATTTGTTTTTGAAGTTATTGTGCTCTATTCACGATAAGAAGGAAAACTTGTCTTAAAGATTGTGCAAGACGTGGGTCATCCTAATTTGTTTCTTTCAGCCTCTTTCCACCCTCATGCTCTCATATGCAATTTAGATCTGTTTAAAAAAAAAAAAAGTTTATATTTTAATTTTTTTCTGTGTTTTAAAAATGTATTTTTGTGATTCATATAGAAATGTGGCACATAACTATTTCATAACCATCATCTCCATGCAGTATTTGCGACAGACAATTCTTTCACATACCAGTGTCTTTTAAACCCAATATTGTGATAACTTCCATTTCAATATATGGCTCACCTTTAAACTCTGCGTCCCAGTGCATAGGGAAGCCTATATGGTGTTCCACATGTTCCAAACGAGGTACAACATCCTTCTACTGAAGGCCTCTGACCTAGCATATTTACATCTTCAAGTGTCCCGACGACACGTCTCAACCTTGCAAAGTCTAGCTAACTTGGGCAAGGCAACTAGAAAGAAACTAACTTCATTTGTTTCAACTAAACTTTTACAGGATGTGTGCATTTACACATTATTTTTTAAAATTTAGTTTCGGTTTTCATTTTATTTTAGGTATTTAATAATCTTATTTTGATATTTTTGTATTGTACAATTTATATTTATAATTATTAATGTATATTTGTTTCATACTTTTATAACCACATATTCTCCTTGTTCCAAATCATTTTCATGTGTTAAAGTGAAGGGAAATTTAAAATAAATATTAATCTAAATTTAAATCTTAAAATTAATATCTCTGTAGGAGACGGGTGTGTACTAAGGGCCCCAGCGCACACACGTGTCTTGCGAGGGGGGAAATGTAATAATTCCCAGTAATATAATCCTTTAACAACTTTTAACTACCAATGGTCCATCCCTTCAGGACCAACGTTTAGTAATAAATTAGCCCGCCGCCTAACGAGAGTATTTTAAAATACACCTATCCACCCACTCAGATCATGTGATTTGAGAAGCCTTAAATACCGAGACTCCTGGAGACCGCGCGCTCTTTCGCTTCTGTATTTGTCTGTGTAAACATGTAGCCGGCTGCAGCTCAGTGTGCATTTCGTTTTCTTTGTGTTGTCCTTGTCTGCTTTTATGTGTTCAAGAATAAACAAGTTTCTTCAATCACCTACTGCCTTATCAATCACATTTAAAGAAATCCATTCCATATGCCACGTCTATTTCATATATATATATATATATAATATATATATATATATTATATATATACATACATTATATATAATTATAATCCCCAACGTGATAAAATTATTCCAATATTGCATCGTTGATTCAAATTAAATTGTTAATAAGAAAACTATCTGTAAGTTATAATGATATGCAATGAAGCAAAAAAGTGAAGTTCAAACCATGGAATGTTAGTGCATGTCATTGTAGAAATTTACGATGACTAGATTATTTACAAAACTATTTCCTTCGAGGGTTGTAAAACAATCTTTGAACTGTAGGCTATAAAACAGTTATTTTAACTTATTTTTTTACTCTTCAAAGGGAAATGTAATACGCTTGTAGCATTCATTGTAGTTAAATTAATTAAATAACAAATATTCAATACGCGCTTTTTTTCTTTTGCTTATGTTACTCAAAGGGAACTTTCCTTTTAAATTAATCAGATACTGTTTTTTTGTCTGATCATAATTAACATTCACAATTTTGAAAAATGTAACTTTTTAAATATAGAAATATTTTACTTAAAGTACTGGCAATTACCACATTTATATAGGTTTTAGAGAGATGGATAGTTATGTTTACGTAGCACTGTAAAGTTGCACGAGGGCTATTGGCTACAGACCTCGTTATTTTGAACCATGGTCAAGTGACTAAAACGTCACCTTATCTTGCCTTCCCTATCCAAACTTCCACACTACTCCAATGGGAGGACGTATGAGCAAAGCATACTTAACGTGCATCGGCCTCCTCTGCACGGTGGGTCTTCAACGCTACAAAGCTCGAAATCACAACATGCCAGTCGTGAGTTCTTTACATTGACTACTAGACTACTACGGCCACTTTGGGTCTTAGAACCATTAATCATACTTATTTTAAATAAATTTTGCAAGATTTTTGATAATTGGATAAAATACGCTTAGTACTTGTTCAATCATTCTTTCTTTCAAATATTTATAGCCAAATATTTTATGTAATGAAACAACAACTTCTAAAGACGCAGTAAAATGTATATGCAGCATTTTTTAACACTTTATACTAATAAAAATATACTATATACTAAATTAAACATATTACTTTGTGTTTGATGTCAGTTAAAAGTAAAACACTATAACTAAACCACAATTTTCTTTTCTCGATATAATGATTCAATACTAAGAACAAATATTCTAATTATATACCCCTGCCAATACATAATTACCTCCTGTTTGTTCTCACAAAAATCCCTCATGCATTACGTTTATCATCGACCCCTACTTCAACTTCTCCCAAGTTTTGTAATCATTATTTACATCTGCCCTGTACAATTGAAAAACATTACCATTCCTTAGAATTCAAATCTAGTCCCCTTATCATTTGAGTTCCAAGCCCTAATGAAGGTTAAGCAGCCCCGTCTTGGAGTTGCTAAAACAATAAAGAAGTTCCCAATCCTTGAGTTAAACCGTTTATCCTAAGCGCTTAGAGCTAAAGTATTGTGTTCATTGGCGATCATTAGAGGTAAGATATATTCACCTCATTTTGCTGGCCCGGGCAAATATTGACTATCAACACCTTGCACGCACATATTCGGTTCAGCTGACGCCACTCTCATCTCTTCAGGCTATATGGTTGTGGATCAGATAGCTGATCTCTTGAGCAGAAGAATGGTAATTAAGGGGATAGAATATCATCCTATTTCCTGCTCCTTAGTTCTATACTTTAGAGCTTCTAGATTAACGGTGAAATTATTTATGTCTAATGAAAATGCTAGATATTAGATTCTTGTGTAAAACTTAGGATAGTGTTAAACATTAAGGCTTTGTTTTGATAATTTTTATCAAAAAAAAAATGTAGATTTGTTTTCATAAGTTTTCAATACAGAATAGGACATTTAAAAAGTTGTATATTTAATTACTTACTGATGAATACCAAGAAAATCTTGGGAAAATATTAATAATACGTAAAAAAAAAAATCCGTGTTAAGGAAATGCTTAAAAATAATTAAAAAAATATATGATATAATAGTCATTACCTACCTGCTTCACTAAGTATTTCATAATATTGCATGAATGTATACTTTTTATGTACGAATATATAAAGATAATTGATTTATATAAACTAAACAAATTCTACTTCCCATTTTAGCATGTATTTTTTACACCGTAGACACTCGCATATTAAATTATAAACAGTCAATATTTTCTCAGAAAATATATTCAATCTTCAGAGAGAGAGAGAGTTCCCTCACTTTACTCACCATTCAAATTCTTAACTAAAAAATTATGACTTAGCAGTTATTGAAATAAATATGCAATTCAATTACCCTCTCCATACACACACACGAGTTATTAATATCTAAGTCCTAGCATTAAATGTTCGATTGTATTGAAGAACATTTTTATAACTCTCACTTTTTTCGTTAAAATGGACAGGACAGAATTCCTAAAATTGAAGTAGAATTATCTTCTGAATCCTTTAACCTCCTCTCCTGATGCACGTTTAACCTGACTCGAATCAATTCTCTTTCGTTGATATAGTGTGGTAGTCAGATTACAAAATGCCATCTCAGGTGACGTCCTTGTCAATTGAACGGGGCTCAAAATTATGAGGACCGTCACAAATAGGAATCGTGTTACTTAAGTGAGATTTTAATGAGAGTCAGGGTTTTTTTAGTTTTACGATAACCGTATGTTTAAGGCGACATGGTACCCAAAAAAAATCATCAAAATATCGATAGTTCTTTTATTGGCTTATATGCTATCTCGAATCATTATAAACGTGCCTGCAAAATTTCAAAGTTTTAACTGTATTTTTTTAAGTTATGGAGCAATTTTTGATGCTGGACAGCAAACGAAACAAAACTGCCAAGCCCACTTTTCAGATCATCTGCTCAAAAAGGGTTTGATGAAAAAATAAATAAATTATTTTTCTACCACGAGCAAATGAGACTAACTTATGTAGAATTACGTATGCTGTAAGAAATCATTTCAAGAAAGAATTGTGCAATTTATGCACAAATTCAAGCTTGTGTTTTTGTTTATTGAAGCGCAAATAGATTAGGTCAAGATTTAAAAGTTTCCGTATTCTTTTATGATATTATTATGAACGAATTATAAAACTTAAAACGGATTCTCTCATAGCACAAATACTAAAATATTGTTTTGATAACTTTTATGATTAAAAATTTAATTCGCAAGAATAGTAATACTCTCCCCATTTTTAAATATTTGTTTTCGGTGATATAAATATATTGCATGTATGTAAAATTCAACAGAATTATTATTATTATACATTTTAAGAATATTTATTTAAACAAATGCACAGATGCAATTCTTTGATTCTGATATATTTTACTTATAAATTGTTACTTGATTTCGTTTTCAATC
>BMAO01022657.1:0-19111 GCA_019973975.1 Trichonephila clavata
AACAACGCATAAAATAACCATTGAATACCATGAAATTAGGAACCTGTGTTGCTTCAAGACCTAATCATTCAATTTTAAATACTGTTAACGTCTTA
Organism: Trichonephila clavata; assembly: GCA_019973975.1. NCBI lineage: Eukaryota > Metazoa > Arthropoda > Arachnida > Araneae > Nephilidae > Trichonephila > Trichonephila clavata. The sequence goes on from BMAO01022657.1 coordinate 96, forward strand.
AGGCGATATGGTACCATCTCACAATTTTTTTACTTTAATATTGATATTTGGTTTTAATTGCATTTTATAAAGGTTACTATTTAATAATAATTCCATTGCAAAATGTTGTAAAATTTAAATTTTTTTAACATTTTTTTAAATCCCTAGGCTTTTTTAAATATTTCAAAATTCCAAGTACCTTATAATATACTACATAAAACTGTGCATGGGTTTTTTTTTCTGCTGCTGCTCTTTAATTTTTTATTAATTTTTTATAGTTAAACTTCCAAAATTCCCAAAAAACATTAATTTTGATTTTGAAATTTTTAGAAAAAGTACTAAACACAACATGTTAGAGCTAATCCTATGCACAGTTTTACAAAACATACATTTCAGAACATGTAAAAAATTTCAAACCCATACTTCAATTACCAAAAAGGCCTTAGGGTTTTGAATAACAGTATATGTACAAAAATTCAACATGGAGAAATATGAGTTTGAAGTTTTCATTCCATGAATAGCATGATATAATATTCATCGAATAGTCTGAAACTTTTATGAAATGTTAATTAGCTTATTTAAAACTACTTACCATAAAAAAATTGCACAAATGTAGAACAATTAAACAGTATACTGCCGTAATAAATATATAGAAAAAAACGAATGAAGATCAATATTTCATAAAACTTTATCTTAATAATTATAAAAAAAAATACACACCACTTCAGAGCTAATGCACAACATGTACAAAAGATGTTTATGCCTTTATTTTTTTTTCCATGATTTTAAAAGCCTTCGCATGTTAAATATTGTACACGAATAAAAGCAAAATCAAATAATTTATAGATAAAATACATCAAAATCTAAGAACTGTATATGTGCATTTGTTTAAATAAATATCTTAAAATTTTAATAATAAAAGTGTTGAATCTCGCACACATGGGATATATATATATCACCAAAAACAAATATATAAAAATGGGGGAGTTTTTCTATTCTTGCGAATTAGATTTTTAATTACCGAGTTATCAAAATGAGATTTAGTATTTGTGCTTTGGGAGTATCCGTTTTGAAGTTTTAATTTCATTCATAATAATATCATAAAAAGCACGCACACCTTTTAAATCTTGACCAAATCCATTTGATCTTCCCAGTAAATAATTCACAAACTAGAATTTTTGCATGAATTGCACAATTCTTTCTTAAAATGATTTATTACTGCTTGTATAATGTCAATCTCATTGAGCGTATTAGAAAAATAATTAATTCATTTTTTATCAGGCTCTTTTCTAGCAGATAATCTGAAATGTAGGCGGGTAGTTGCTGTTTAGCGTCAAACATTGCTCCATTACTTTATGAAAAATGCAGGTAAAGCTTTGAAATTTTGCAGGCATATTTATAAAGATTCGGGTATCAAATAAGCCAATAAAAAATTTCGACAGTTTAATGATTTTTAGTGTACCATATCACCTTAATAAATTTCGGGAAGAAAAGAAAAATGCTTGAGGCAATTATAAGCGCAAAATACAAACATTAACAAATCGTTTCGAGGATTAAAATATATTTATTTTTACGTATATATGTTTAGTTAATTGATGTTATTTTCATTGCAGCAATGTACGATTAATATAATTGGATTATTCCAAATGAGATAATGGATAATATTTTTACTCGTCAAACTCAAAACTAAATCGCCAAATCATAAAAGTACGTTGAACTTTCAAGATACAGCTGTGGAAGCAGTTCAGTTATTTGGTTATCTTTCAGCAATGAATTATTTGCTGACAATCCCTGATTTTGGGATACGTACGGTTCCAGATGTTTCGAGGGAGTGGTCTTCATGTAAAGGTTTTAGAAAAAGCAGTTTTGTAAGTTTGACACAATGAGAAAATGTTGTGTTAAAGCTTGAGCGTAGAATCAAGGCGATCTTGAATGACTGTGCCGCGAAACCTTCCATAAACACTTCTATCATTCTATATGTGTTAGTTGTTAAACACAGATTTATATTTGTACTGAAGACATCAGTATTTGCTTCGTCATTTAATTATTCACCAAAATGATTGAAGATAAAAAATTTCTTACACATTATAAAGATTTTAAATATAGTGATATCACATTTAAAATCAGATCCATCATAAAATAATTTGAATCAAATATTATTCGAAATAAGCTTGCAATTACAAAGAAATGCAAAGGAATTCAATCAAAAAAGTTCTGTATAAAATCTACATAGTATAATTTGAAAAGTATTTCTTCATATTTTCCTCGCGTTCGCATAAAATTGAATAACGAAGAAAAAAATGTGCTTGAATCTTTGCTATAAAATTAATGTGTAACATTATTGCAATGAAAACATTTTTACTTGTGATAAATGTTGAGTAAATTTATTTGAAAATATATCACTATATTTTTTTACTTATAATTGCACGGAAAACTTTTTTAATAAAAATGCAATTAGTTATTTAACGTATTGTTAATGTTCGAGATTTGAAACACTAGCAAGTATTAAATTATTCGAAAAATGGAACTACTAAATATTCAAATGGTACCTAGTAATGAGATATGCACAATACTATTTCGAAGTTCTGAAAAGACATAACTATTTTGCTCGAAGGAATAACTATCAAAAATGCTAAAAATTATAAAGTACAGACACAGGGGGGGGGAATTCAAACATATACAATGATATAAAATTTTTCATGAAAATAGCTCACACATACCTTAGCTGTTAATATTTTTGTTTTTAATGAGTTTTTCTTTCTTTCTTTTTTTAGATTCTAAAAACAGGTATATTTCCGAATATATCAAAAGAAAAATTTAAGACAGATGGTAGAAAATTATTCATAATTTCAAAAGAAATAAGCTGTATGTTTCAGAGAAAGTACAAAAAATCTTTTTAGAGATAATTGAGTATTGTTGCATAGGTTGCGATTTATTATAATAAAATTACACAAGAGAAACAAATTTGCTAATTATGGATGAATAGCACATAAACATTTCGACATATTATATTTTCAAATGCTTATATGTGAGGAGTTTTTTTTTCTTCATCCGTAGTTTTTATAATATTTTCTAAGATAATAGAGCTTTTTCCAAAAAACAGAGTATATTTTATTTTATGAAGAATAAGATTTATACATGTTTCGTATATTATTCATCTGATGCAGTCTAATAAAATGTATTACGGTACCTTTATATCATACTTTATTAATAAAATTTTTGGTAAAGAAAATTGATTCATACTTTTGGAACAAACGAATTTAGAAAATACCTGTACACTTCTATTTCAGGTATAAGTGTCTAATATTAAATAGTGGCCACGGTAGCCAAGTGGTCAAGGCATCGGATCGTGGCTAGCATGTCATGAGTTCGATCCTAGTACTACTGAAACCCGCCGTGTAGGGAAACGATGCGCGTAAAATCTCTCGAGAGCTCAAACGTCCTCCCGTTGGTGTGGTGAGTTAGTTAGGAGAGAGGGTGTCAGCTCAGGTGTCGTCCGCTTCACTTGACCATGGTTCAAAATTACGCGGACCGTCCCCAAAAGCCCTCGTGTAGCTGAACAGTGGGAACGATAATATTCACTAACTCACTCACTAATATTAATAAATATATTGGATCAGGATATTAATGCTTGCTAACTATACAAGCAAAAGTGTATACCAAAGTAATATGTTTTAACACGTATAATAAATTCTTAATAATAAATTATTCATCTTTGCGATATTATTTTTGTTATTAGTTATAAGGAATAGACAGTGAGAAATTTACCTTACCTATTTAGAAACAGAGGTTTTGCATCCATACACCATATTTCATGGGCAATGTGGAAATGACGGTGAAAGTAATGATATAATGTGATTGTCTTTTTTATTGATAGATATATTAATAAGATTTGCTCTTTTTTGTCCAGTAATAAACCATTATTTATATACTGCATTTGTTTCATAAATACTTTAAATAGTTGTAATTTTTCAGGTTGCTTTTTATGTGTTCTGTATATCAACCAAATATATGAAGCAAATATTCTTGCATCTTAGAAAGTCTGACTTTTTGATCTCAAAAAGTGCTAGATGGGATTTCTTGCTGTGGTGACATGCATTTTAATTGTATAACAGTTGTGAAAGACTTTCTACAGCATTAGAGATTGGGTAATGTAATTAATTGGAAAAAATATTTATATGATGGGAAATGCAACAAGTTAAAATTTTTTATTTTTAAAAGCACTCTGCTTTTTCTAAGACTGTCAGCAATATTAGTTACACAACACTTTTTAATACAGTAGATATGATCCAAAACCATTTGAAAAAGACAATGGTTTGTGCAGTATAAAGGGTGGTGTAACAAATTTTATTGAAAAATTTCCTTATTGAGATCACTATGTACCCAAAGCTTAACATTTATAACCTTCATAATTTTTTCTATATTCAAAAAGAAGAAGAAAAAAACATTTTTTAGCTAAAGGATTTTATGTCATTGCAGCAACATGCGTATAATATTAATGGGACAATTCCAAATGAGTTACAATGGCTAGTAATTCTGGATAGAGATGTTAAATCACCAAAACCTTAAAGTAAGCCGATTTTCAAGATTTGGCTGTGAAATAAGCATTATGTGCTGCGACCTGATTTAGGGGTGCGCCAGATTCTAGAGATAAAAACGGAGACAGAGAGTCTGACTGCCTTTTCCTCTGAAAAGGGGCTAATTTACTTTGACATTTATTGCAGACATCTGGTCAAAGTGGTTCAATAGTATCCGCTTAGAGGTGTGGTCTTCCTAGAAAACAATTTGAAGATGTAGTTTTGTTCCATTGACACAATGCAAGGCGTTGAGAAAAAATTTGCGAGTAAAATCAAAGCTATTTTGAAAGATTACAGCGTCATTTTTCTTAAATCATCATCTAGTTCGAATGACATAGATCTATATTTATATTGAGTTCAGCGATATTTTCTTCGTCAATTGATTTACCTGCAAAGCAGTTGAAATTATTAAGATAAAAAAATTCCTACACTGGGGGAAAGTCAGATACATAAACGAAGCAAAGTTTTTATAAGAATGTAAATACTCACATTAAAAATAGATATATCATAAAATAATTTGAATCAAATATAAGCCGAAATTAAACTATGTAATATAAACAAATACGTAGGAATTTAGTAAGGAAATTCTACGTAAATTCAAAAGTATTTTTCTTGTTTTTTCCCGCTTTCTCATAAAATTGAATAACAGAGATATTTTTATAAAGCTTTGCAATAAAATTCCATGTATAAGAATATTGACAATTGTTAAGTACAGTTAGATCATTTTTACAAGTGGTAAAAGTACAGCAAAATTGCATTTCATAATACATTAATATATTTTTATAATCCTAAGAAAAAACTTTATTATTAATATGTAATTAATTATTTAACGTATGTTGTAATTTTGAAATACTAGCAAGTAGTAAATCATTTGAAAAATGTTTCGGATGGTACCAGTAATGAGATACGCACAATATTATTTATAAGTTCTAAAAACATGTCTACTTGCTAGAAGGGTTAGCTATCCAAAATACTAATTTTATGAAGTACAGACAATTGTGTCACAGGAAAATCAAACATATACAATAATATAAAATTTTTCATGAAAACTAGTTTAGCTTGTAATATTTTTGTTTTTTAATCTTTTTTAAAAAAAAAAAATACGTATATTTCCGAATACGGTGAAAATGTTTAAAACGAAACTGATTATTTTGGAAATGAATATTTTTCGTGTTAAAGGATATAGTAAAAAAACAAACATATTTCATCAAAATTAAGTTTATTAGAGTACATTTTATTTATATAGATCTAAATATTCATGTATCTAATAAAAATCAATGAAACAAAAACATTCATAAGAACTTAATGAAATTTATTGCAAAATTTTAAATTTTTGAAAAACAAAACATTTATTGAGTTTTGGAAAATAATCTGATGAAAAAAATTTACTAGTTAACAATGGCGTTACGTAGAATATTAGGGCCTCCATGCAAAATCAGATTTTGGGCCCAAGCCATATCTTACAAGAATTGCAAAACCGTAACACACGGGCTTCCCCCCCCACATACACACGTTGCGGAGCGTACATTACGCCACTGATAATCAAACATCGTTTTGCTTAGAAATCTAGCAAATCTTTCAATTTTGAATTTCTTTTGGTAATCTTTCTTCACGAGATACAAATACTATAGACCCAGACCTAGTTAAGAGTCTGATAAATTAAGGCCTTTTGCAGAGGTGGATAAGCGGCTGGATGGCCGCCAGGGGCCCTAAACTTGAGCAATTCTTACCACAAGATTTGTACAATTTATACGCACAGAAGGCTTCACACACAGCACATTCATACATCTTTATATTTAGTACAGTAAGCAGGGATGTCTTTAGACTTCTTGGAGCCCTGGGCCCTTTCGCAAAAGTAGACCCTGAGCCTCTGCACAAATGTAGGCCCCAACTATGACGCATAAAAGTAAACCGTGCGTAGCATACGTTGTCAAATACTCGTACAACCCCAAACAAATAAATGTGTATGACTTACAATTGCACAAATCGACTAGGCCTATATAAGCACGACGGTCATCACATGTAGCCAGTTGACATATTATCCGAAATTCCAAGTTTTAATTTCCAATTTTTTTAAAGTTAAGGTTTATCTTGAGCAATTGAGTTTTAATATATCTATACATTTTATTACGAGATATTAAGTTTAACGAACCTTTTCACTATTAAAGTTTATTACTCTTGAATTCATGGGCCTCAAACCTTTTACCGCCAGGGTCCTCCAACTAACTTAATCCGTCTCTGTCTTTGTATTGGGTGAGTGAGTGAGTGAGTTTTGGGTTTTATGGCGCAAGAGCCAACTTTGGCTATGCTGCGCCAAACATTCGTTAAAATATTAAAATATAGGACGAAATATCTAAAAATAATGAAAACACAGTTTCAATAAAAGTTAAAATTTCAAATCGCATAAAAATTGGTTTCCAATGATTAAAAGTAGAACAATTTTTGGTGAGGGGTTTCCCCTCATCACACATGTCAGATAAGATCTTAAAATAACAGACATCTTAAAAAAACAGATAAATGAAAAGAGTGTAAATAAAAGTTATAAAATTTCTTAATAAAATCTAGACCGTAATTTTAATCGTTTCTGAATCGGTGGGGTGGGGGATTCCCCACCAAATTCAATAAGTATAATTGAGAAAAGGTCAGTTTCTATTTTTAGTAGGGGTTAAAAGTAAAAATCCTTTGTAGTATGTTTTTCCGTTTTTATACGTGAAGTTAGGATCCGGTTCAAATTCCTCCTCCTCTTCCTCCACGTCGTACATAATAGTGTCTTCCTCATCCGTAGTATATTCGACAGGTGCGGACTTTTTGGGTTTATGTGGTGTCATCTTGATTTCTACATTCGGTTTTTTATTTTTTTTAGGGGGCCGCTTTTTGTTACGAGGTTTTGAAGCTTGAGTTGTGGAAGGTATGGTATTGGATGTAGTCGTATCAGTTGAAATAACAGGACTTTGCTTCATTTGTTAAAGGTGTAAACATTGATACTGTGGATGAAGAAGGTGCTTTACTGGATGAGACAGATGCAACTGAGGTAGATAGACTAGTAGATGTGGCGGGTGAGACTGTAGAAATGGGGCATGTCGAAGGAGAAGGTGTTTGTTTGGATGAGGATAATGCGACAGATTCAAGAACACTATTGGACGTGGAGGGAGCATTAGTAAACAAAGGAATAGGTGGCTGAGAATCTGATACGGATGCAATATTAACGGAAGATGAGGATGGTATGAGTTGTGCTTGAGTTGAGGTACATGATTTGTTAACTGTAGGAATTCTGTATGGCATTTGTTTTGGAACGGATATTGTAGGTTGTAACAATTTTAATGGTGGGCAAACTATTTTAGTAATATTTTCATCTGTTTGTGAGGAACTGCTTACCGTTAATGGTTTAGCAGCCTGAGCGTAAGTTTGAGATGGTTGTGGGGCTATTAATTTTCGGGCTTCTACATATGATATATTTTTATTAGTTTTAATAGTTTGGATTTCTTTTCAATTTTCCATTTAGGGCACAGTTTTGAGTCGGACGAATGAGGCTGTGAACAATTAACGCATTTCTGCTCCAGACTGCAATCTGTGGAAGGAGGACCAACAGTTGCGCCTCTAGAGCACTCAATTGCCCACGGCAGGAAGTTTGAGAATGTCCGAACCTCTGGCATTTAAAGCAGCACAGAGGATTCGGAATGTATGGACGGATTTTACAGTTTAAATAACCAGCTTTTATTGTATTTGGTAGTTTCGGGCTATTGAATGTTAATATTAAATGTTTTGTAGGAATCATTGTACTACTTTATTAATTGTAATTCTCCTGACCTGGATAACACCCTGATCAGAAAATCCCTCAAGGATTTCTGCTTCAGGGGTGGTCATCAAGTCAGTTTCAGAAATGACACCTCGACAGGAATGTAAAGATTTGTGGGGGCTGACTGTTAAAGTTGAATCTAGAAATGTTTTGGCTAACAAGAAAGATTTCGCTTGCAGTGAGGATGAAGTTTCTATTAACAAATCACCGAATGCAATTTTCGACAGATTTTGGATTCCACCTATTCCGTGAAGAGCCTTTGTATGCGCAAACGGAGATTTGCGTGACATTTCATTATTAGGTAAAGTTAAAATAAAAAATCGTGCATGTTTAGCAATATCGTCAATGTTTGAGTGGGTAATACGAGGCCTTTACCCGGGCACAAATTCAGGATCCATGAAAGAAGATGGTATTCATCCTGGTGTGGCTCCACCCACCACGGAGTCCAACAAGGGAGGCAGTGTGCCGGTCATCTGGCAAAAACCAGGCACGGCGCTTACCTGGAGTACACCCAGAATATAGTGCTACAGCATCAGGGCGAGGATCCAACGGGTAAACCCCGCCACCCCTTATCTGCAGCACTAACCCTACAGCAATGTCTCCGAAGAGACTCATCACCAGCCGATTGACAGGAGCGGGCTCACTCCTGCCACCCGTCTACAGCGAAGCGTGGGCCAAAGGGAACGCAAAAGGTATCCCCAGGACACCATTTTCCTCCTTACGGGACGCCGCACACGGCAAACATGCGGGTCGGAAAACCAACGTTGTTAGTAAGAAAACAAAGAAATAATACGAACATTAAAATAAATTGTCGAAAAAAAAATATTAACGAATTTAATGCAATACAAAACGAAAAATATAGTATTATTAATGAATATTTTGAGTAATCTAATAAAAATTAATCAATAATTTTGTACATGAGTATTTCGAAAATTGTCTGTAGTCTAGACGGGAAAAGAAGAAAAGGGAAAATTGAATGACAAGAGGGTCGAAAATAGAGAAGGATCACTAGGGTACCCCAGGTTCGTGACACCCGAGTTTACCAAAGACAGTAAAACCCCTTGGGAAAAGGAAAAGATCACTAGGGTACCTCGGGATTGTGACACCCGTACTCACCTAAAAGAAGGTGAGCCCCCTGAGGGGAGCATTGCTTTGAAATAAAAGAATTCAATAATAACTGATGACATTTTACTCAAGCATTCATTGAGTTCTTATTTATTTATATAAATTAATTGGGAGCAACTAAAAAAAGTTAACATTTTTTTTCTTTTTTTTAAAAAAAAATAAGATTTTAGAATATTATAATATATTTTTAAAAGCTAAAATAAAAATAAAAGTCAGCTTAAAATTATTTTTCTCTTCAAAATTATCTCCAAAAAATCCATCTGAGCTGTTAATTTTAAAAAAAAAATAAAACTGACAAACCAAGACATTTTTCACAATTAAATTAAATTCATTTTGGGATCGGGAAAAAATGATCTTTTGCTTAATTTTGAAAAACATACTTCAAATAAAGAATTAGATGCATGTCAAAAACAATAAATTGCATTTTTCTCCATGTAATCGATGACTAAAAATAAAAAAAGCTTATGTGACGAGAATAAAATTTTTCAATCTTGCTTATTCTTTTGTGGTAGCCTTTATAAGATTTCAAAGTCTAATGACGAATTACCCATCAGAAATTTTTACTTTTCTGCTCCGAGTCTTGTCATTTAGCGGTAAAGAGGCTGACTTATTTGAAACATAAAATAGGCAAGAAAGATAAAGGGCTAGATTATTTTGTTTTGTGTGACTGTTTTTTATTATGAAGAGAACATAAATTAGGAATATGAATTGTTAGATATGCAATGTTCAAGTTCAATGATAGGAAATTGAATTAATAACTGAAGCTGTCTACGATAATTTATATCAAACATTCTGATTTCCTGTTAATTTTAATAAATATTTATGCATAAATATAATTGCTGAATTGAATTTACAACAATTGTTAGTAAATATGTAATTTAAGAAAAGTAATTCATTTCCTTTCCTTTCATTTTTGTTACAAATATCTCACTAAATAACTTTATTTATGAATATAATATGTATATATGAAAGTTTGAGAACAGAAAAATATACCGGGTGGGCAAAACGTATAAACTTTAAAAGTTTATGAAACCCTTAAAATTAAGTGGTTTTCAGGTTTGGCATCGATATGTCACGGGATTTTTTTTTTAAGATAAGAAAAAAAAACCTGCCGACAGATGGCGCTTGCACAAACGACTCAGTTGGAAAAAATGCAAATGAGACATACGATTGCACATACCGATGCTCTTGATTCAGATCTAATTATCTGTTGCATGCCAACTAAGTGAACAAGGATGCTGAACGAGAAAGACAAAGCTTTGTTGGTGTGTGTGTGTGTGTGTGAAGCTGTTTTTCTTTAACAAGGAATCAGTGACAGTTGCAATGCGTAAATTCCGACTTCAGAAAAATGTGAAGACTGGGGAAATACCTTCAACAGTGGTACGTCTAATAAAGCTTTTTCAATGATTTGAGGAAACTGGATCGCTCGAGGATAATGCAAGATTCGGACGACCAAGTCTAAGAATCATTAGCACACATTGCAAGTTTACATAGCCTCCTCGGTCTCCAGATTTGACTCCAGTAGACTTTTGGCTGTGGGAATATTAAAATTCCCGGGTGTATTAATCCCGTCCATCCAATTTGTCGAAATTGAAAGATGCAATCCACCAAGAGCTGTCTATATACAGGTGAACATTCTGCACTCTGCCATTGCTGGATTTGTGACACGCTTGGAATGTGTCATCCCTTGTGATGATAGATATGTGGAACAGATGCTGCTGTAATAAATGATTTGGTAATGTAGCTTCAGTTATTTGTGAGTTTTTTCTTTCACTTTTGTACGAAACGCCACCTACCTTGCGTGTGTGTGTGTTTTATGATTTTTTTTCTTTTTCTTATTCTAAAAAGAAGTATCGTCACTTATCTATGCTAAACCTGAAAACCGTTTTTTATTTTGTTTAATTCTCTGCGTTTTATAAATTTTAAAATTTTTATGGACTTTTTGTCCACCCGGTATATATTGGGATTAACGTTTAATATATATTTTAATATTTAAATCTGTCATAGCAAGTCGGATATCTCAAAATATTATAAATGTATACCTACGCAATTTTTTGAATCTGATATTTGCACTATTTTTTAAGGAATACACTAAAATAATTCATATTGTATGAATATTTTATTATTTAAAAATTATTAATTCATTATTTGAAAAATGGCTTCATAAATATGTCATATTACATATATTTATTCGATCAACTCTAAAATTTTTATATTATAATAAAACATTGAAATTTTAAAACATTCTCTAGATAAATGCATTCGACTTTTTTTTAGTAATATTTTTATTGATAAAAGATTATTGCTTTTTTCCTCTAAATGCCTTAAACATTTTTTGAGAAATTACAAAAATTTCACTTAAAATTGTGATTTTTGTAAAATTTAGATAGTTTACTTTAAATATTTCTGGTTAAGTAATATTATTTGTTGATACTGATCTCTAAGGAAATAATTATAATATTTCAATATGCTATTTTTTTTAAAAAGTACCCTGAGCGTGTTTGGATACCTTAATTTTTTAATGTTTACAGTGATAGAAATATTTTTTTATCTCGGCAGTAATACATTCATGAAACATATTTGTGTGATAGGAATTTTTAAATACATTGATGTATACATTTAGTGGTAGACATTGGAATAATAATTGTTTATTAAACTTCTCCAGAAATTAAAGAAAATTGATTGAAAGTTTTAGTATAACCAGCAATTTTATTCTCTCACATTAATCGTTGAATTCTACAGGATAAACACTTTGGAATCGAACATAGTTTTAATACGTCATTTATAAGCAATAAAATCTGGCTTTGTGAATAGAAACGATGACAAGAGTAATTTCAAAGAATGCAAAGCTAGAAATTTAAAACTGAATAGAATAACAATCTATTAAAGCTGCATCAAGCGTTCGGCCACGGGTTGCTACTGATGCGGAAGGAATGCAAGATTATGATTTTTACGTTTAAACTCGTATTTCCGTTGCTGGAAGTTCTTTTAGAGTATATGCAACTATTTGCTAAGCTGAGCATTTCGAGCAATAAAATATACACTGTTCGAAGCACTTTTTACGATCCTTCCATTTGTGGACCAATGTTGTGTACAGTATTTTTATTCACTCAAGTTTTTTTTATTAAAAAAAAGCATATGACTATTTTTTTCTACCATACATATAAACCTTACATTTCAACATATATTTTATTTTAACCCTTCCGGTCTCACAGATGAAAATACGTCTTTGGTATCGAATTTAGAAGACTTTTTCATCCTCTTTTGTGAGCTGGAAGATAAAAAAAGCGAAGGGAGTTCGAATTTACGAGCACCAGCCAAAACGTAGGAAACGAGGGAATAAAGACTATGTGCCATAAAAACGGCACAGCTGGTCATGCCATTTAGAAAGTATCGTGGGGCTTAGAACTATGCTTAGAATGAGAATTAGGCATTGTATATGGCTCGATATCTGACTTTGTAGAGCATCGGAAGTGGACTTTTTATGGTGGTGTTGTTCTTTGGAAAAGTGTGATAGTTGTTTTCTCTTTGATTGATTTTCGAGCAGAAATGTGCCAGTTTCTATTGGTATTTAATATCCTTATAGATCTTTATTATTATCAGATCTATCACTTATGATATTTTAGCAGCACACTGTTTTATATTTAATAAATCACAAATGTGGTAAAAAAATTGAATTGGGTATATTTTGATTACATTTTTAAATGGTTATAAAATAATTATAATGATTATTAAAAATTTAAGTAAAGTGCATTAGATTTATTTTCATGAAACGACTTATAATTAATTTATTTAAAAATTAAGTGTTAATATTTACTTAATATTTGGATATATTTAAACACGAACTAGCAAACACATAAATAATATTGTAAGAGCTTAAATAAATATCTTTCTAAATGACACACATAATCTGTTGAGTTTCCGGGTCAAGTTTTAATTTTCAGAATATTAATCTGTTTGGGAGTCGAAAAATTGTTTTAAGAAATTGAAATAATTAAAACAATTAACTCAGTTAAAGATTTTTCCCATTTTATTACGAATAGTATGAGTTAGATGGACGTCTCTTATCTTTTGTTTTATAGTTAAATCTATATAATATGTTTCACAATTCAAGCTCTAAATTTGCTCAAATGCGTTAACTGACTTAAAAAAAAACATTTAATTAATAATATAAACCAATGTTCTGTCTGAAAATATAAAGATTTTTACAGTAAGACTAATTAAAATGGTGTAACTACACTTGCGTTTTATTGGTATCAATTAATAAATAGCATTAAATGATAAATCACTTGAGGAAATATATACGTTTCGAAAAATCGGTTGAAAAGGATAGACTATCTCTAAAACCAGTTGTATATTCAATGTTTTCTTGTCTTCTTAAGTCATAACAAAAATGAAAAAAATATTTTTATTAATTCATCAGATAACTTTAAACAGACTTACAAATACAAAACTTTTATATAGTTTACTTCTTATTAACAAATATGAAAATGATTTTCATCTTTGTTAATTTACGGACATCTCTTCAAATTAAGAATCTGTACGTCTTATAATATTGTTTCACTATGGTTTCACTATTTTTTAAACTTGAAAAACAAAAAGGGGTATTTCTCTAATCTAGTTTCAGTAATACAATATGTATAACTTTCAGATACTTTCATACAAGTTGCAAAAAAATAATATTTTAAGCTATAAATAACTCTTGCAAGATAAAATTTTCAACTTATTTAGAAATAAAAACGTTGGTTCAAATTGCTTGAAACTGTTTTTACCAATTTAAAAGTTAATATATATATATATATATATATATATATATTACATAGCAATATTTATGATAAAAGAGATGATTTTAATTTTAACATTCTTAAAGTTTCCTTCCTGGAATTCAAACTTATCTATTTCAATATATCGAAATATTATTTTGAATTATATTTATCGTAACAAGGTATTAGTTAGTGATAAATCTAATATATATTTAAATATTAATAACTTTATTAAACATTGTATAGAACACAGTTACCCTCTTAAATTTATAAAAAGTTATATAACAGTTAAATAAAAAAAGTTTTTTCAGTTGTACAGTTTATAGATAGATGGCGCCTCTAGCTAAATAATTTTGTAATAATATATTTTATTAAAAATTGATCGTTTATGTCTGGATGGTATTTTTATTTTCTATGAATTTTAAAATAAAATATAGAAATTTTAAAAGTATATATAGTAATATTGCTACTTTATCATACATAATAATTATATGCGTTACTGTTATTGTCCATAAGAGGCGAATATGTATTCACATGGTAAGTCTATTAGTTTGGCTTTGATTTTAAATATTTTAGTAATTATTAAAGGCTATAACATTATAGTATTACATTAATTGATTATGGTTTTATCTATAATATAGTTAAACTTCTCTAGAAATTTATTGCTTTTCCTATGGCCCAGAATACTGGCAAATTCAGGTGAAGGTTGGCTTGCCAGAAAACTGTGTTTAAACCTGCATTCCTAGTTCCTAAGGCTGGGAGTTTGCTTTTAGTATTTCTGTGGCTAAATCTTTTCTATTATGACGATAGTTATCTTAGGTATATAACTATTTTTAGTATATTTTTGAAATATATATATATATGACAGGCCCAGGCCTGCGGGTTAAAAGATGAGACATCTACAAAATGCTTCTTTATTCTGCTTGAATCGTCAAATATCCAACATGGCGGCCCTTTGGCGCCAACACTATCGAACAATAGACGATACTTCGACCAAGAGTTCACCAGCTACCTCTCTCCAGTACGCGTTCGCCTTCGTCAGCGCTCGCTCCACCTTTAAATAGGTTTACTTACCCACAAATCCTTACGCGATGATAAAGAGTTCGCTCTATTTTTTATTTATTACTCCCTTAATTTTAAAGTTAATCTTTTCAAACCTGACAATTTCCCCCCCCCCCTCCGCTGAAGTCTGGCACAGCCAGGTTGGCCAATCCTGACTGGCAAGTCCCCAGAGGATAAAAATAACAATATTCCAATATCAACTTCCCCAATGAATTTTTAAAAACATCTAAGATATAATAATTGTATAAAAGAGTGAGCTGGTGACTCTCCTGACATGCAAAAATAATAATATTGAATAACAAAATATCAAACTTTGGTATACAGCATTGGTTACATAGAATTGTTTTCTGAAAAATATCACACATCTAATACTTTCAACTATGACTATAATAATAATAATGAGGTTAAGAAAAAACAACATAAGATAAAGATAATTCACATTAAACACACAAAAATATAGTAGTGCTAAACAACATAACATAATATCAAGTGAAATCCACATTGGGTATGTAGTAATAGTAAACAATGTTAGTAAAAATGATAAATGTTGAAAAGTTACAAGTACTTCAAAATGGTTATGTAAATACCTAAAAAGAATATATATCACATACACAACAAATGAATTTAGGAAATACTGATTAATGTAAATACATGGAAAGAATATATCAAATGCGCAACAAAATGAATTTAGGAGCTCCCAAAAAAGAAAAGATTATATAACTATAACACAGAAATTTACCAAAAATAAACACAACCTCAACATTATATCAAAATCTCACTAGAAATATAAATGCAAAGATAACAAAAGCAACAAACAAGTGTATTCCAGATATCAAGTACAGAAAAGATTCAATTAATGTCCATTTTTTTTTTTTTATGTTTGTCATAATGTTTTACAGTTTTTTCTTGGAAAAATCATAGAGTTCAATGTTCATCATTCAATCATTGGTTATCTCTCACAGTTCTTTGTTTATTATTATCCTTTGGATCACTACTAAATCAACTTATTTCAAAAATACACAACCATAACAAAATCTTCAGAATATTACATAATATTTTGTACTTTTTAGAATATACTTCTCTCACAAAAATACTCACAATGAAATCTTTATAACATCATGTATCATAAAACTGACCTCATCACCATGTTTTCATACAGTCCATAATTAATGTATTCTTCAAAATAGTCTTCCATAATGTTTTCATTATGAATAAAATACAATACAAATATCAATTACATTAAATTTTGATTTTCACAATGTAAACAAGTCTTAAATTCAAGTTTTATAAAAGCAACTTTTTTTTTATAAAACTGCACTTCTTACAAAATAACACTGCACTTCTTTCAAAATAACAATGCACTTCTTCCCCCCCCCAAAAAAATGTATCAGAAGAAAAAAAACACTAATAATAAATATAAATCAGAATTTAGCATAATTGGAAATTGGATTTTGAATGAAAAGGTTTTAATCTTGTAGAATGAACACTGTTAACTTTCCTGTATATTGATTTGGTTTATCTATTTCATAAGTAACATTTGAGAGTTTGTTGACAATCTGAAAAGGACCAATATAAGGACTCTGCAGTTTACTTGAATTAGGGTATGAGAAATTTTGATATAGGACTAAATCTCCAATTTTAAATTTTGCCTCAACATAATGTTTATCATACCTTTGTTTATTTATCTTATGATATTTAATTGTTCTGTTTACTGCAATTTGTCTTGCTTGTTGTATAGGTGAGTAATTCAATTTTACTTGATTAGGTAATAGTGAGTCATATGGCAATGTTCCAAACATCAAATATGCAGTTGGGAAGCCAGTGACATCATGTGGCGAGTTATTGTATTCATATGTAACTTGTTCTAATAATTTTGTCCAGTTGATTTTTGTAGTTGAATTAACTTTACATCTTAATTTTGCTACTAATGTCTGATTAACTCTTTCATTCTTTCCATTACATTGTGGTCTATTTGCTGAAGTTAGTAATTGTCGAATATTATGATGTTTCAAAAATTTCTTAAATTTAGAAGAGGTGAATGCTGCATTTCTATCACTTAACAGTTGTTTTGGGCATTGAATTGAAAAAATTTGTTTTAAGCAATTTGTGTAAGTTTCAGAAGTGACACTTTTGGATGGAAATGTCCAAGCATATCTGGTAGCATGGTCCAGAACAATATGCAGGTATTTCTTTTGTGAATTATGATAATTAAATCCTCCTACAGTGTCTATGACATCAGTTCAAAGGGTTCTTCTGCAACAGGAACTTGTTCTAATAATCCATATTTTTTTTGTGTAGATTTTTTATTTAATTGACATGTTTCACAACATTTAACAAAATTTGAAATATCTAATTTAATATATTTCCAGTAATAAATAGGGGAAATTAATTTCAACATCTTTTTCACACCTGGGTGACCAAATTGTTCATGTGCAGTTGTAATTAATTTTTCTCTCAAAGCTAATGGTACTACAATTTTAATTAAATTCTTTTTCTTAACAGTTAATACATCATTATATTTTGTATATTTTGGATCATTCATGTTCTCTGAATTTTGGTATTCAATAATTTCATCAGTATTTAAAAATGACTTACAGGGTTCCTCGACAACATGTTTGCTTCATTATTTAATTTACCTTTTACATAAACTATTGAATATTCATATTGAGAATGTTTCAAACTCCACCGAAATAAATGTCCAGTTAACTGTTTGACACTTTTAAGCCATTGTAAAGCAGCATGATCAGTATGTATTGTGAATTGGGATCCTTGTAGGTGAAATTTGAACAGTGAAATTTGTCTAGGGCATCTATAATTGCTAAACATTCCTTTTCTGAAATTGTATAATTTTTTTCATGTTTAAGTAATTGTCTCGAGTGATAAGCTATGGGGTAAAGTGTTCCATCTGGGTGTTTTTGTTTTAAAATTACACCTATTGAATCCTGACTTGCATCACAAAATACATGACATGGATATTGTGAGTTGTATAATTTAAGTATTGGTTTTGAAATTAAACAATTTTTAACTTTTGATAAGCTTCCTGACATTCATGTGACCAATTCCAAACTGCATCTTTTTTAAGTAATTTATTTAATGGTACTCTAAGTTTTGCATAATCTTTAATAAATTTTTGATAAACATTGATGGAACCAAGAAATCTTTGGAGTTCTTTTACATCTTTAGGTGGTGCTAATTTTCTTATTGTTTCAATATTTGGATTACTTGGGGAATAATGACCTTGTGTTATTTCATATCCTAAAAATTTTATTTTTTCCTGTGCAAATTGACATTTTGATTTTTTAAGTTTAATGTTTTCTTTTTTACAAATTTGAAATATTTTATCTAAATGAGTTAAATGCTCTTCCCAAGATTGTGAGAAAATTATAATATCATCAAAATAGTTTAAAGCAAAAGTTAACTGATATTTTTTGTAAAATCTGTCTTATAGTTCTTTGGAAAACAGCTGGGGAATTTTTTCCAGCCAAATGGGAGTCTTAACCATTCATAGAGTCCAAAATTAGTTGTGAAGGCCAGTTTTTCTGCATCTTTTTCATGAATTTTTATGTGCCAATATCCACTTGTTAAATCGAGATTAGAGAAAAATTTAGCATGAGTTAAATTATCAATTACAAAATCTATCACAGGTACAGGAGTGGAATCTGTTCGTGTTATTTCATTTAATTTTCTATAATCAATACATAATCTTGATTTTTT
>BMAO01022658.1:0-18512 GCA_019973975.1 Trichonephila clavata
GTTCTTCTCTTAATTCGTTCAAAAGCTAAAAAAACCTAATATAGGCTTTCACTTTATTGCCTTGTATAATAACATTTATTTTACGTGTATCTTTTCGATCCAAGTATTTTCATAATCTCTTTTAAAAAAACTACCAACTAGCGAGTTTTCTCCATATTTGACCAAAAAAAAATTAAAAAAACGCTTCGAAACATTCCAGAGTTGGCAAAAATTATACACCCCTCATAAAACTTTATTACAGTTTGTTTTTCCCTCGAAATGAAATCATTTTTTTTAAATCTGAGAGAGAAACATATTGTTACAAATTTTGTGTAAAGAATACTTAAAATAGTGTAAATAATTTGCATCCTAATATGTAATACGTTTATATTA
This sequence comes from Trichonephila clavata, assembly GCA_019973975.1. Classification (NCBI taxonomy): domain Eukaryota; kingdom Metazoa; phylum Arthropoda; class Arachnida; order Araneae; family Nephilidae; genus Trichonephila; species Trichonephila clavata. Next base: position 373 of record BMAO01022658.1, read on the forward strand.
CTCTGTGCAAAATTTAATTACGTTAAAATTGTAACATTCGCTAGCAAAGCCGTTAATTACATTATAACGGCGATTCAATGAAAATTTGGCAAAATCCTGGTGATAGAGCACACTTTTTGGCAACCATGTTGGTGACTTGGCAGCCATTTTTGGCGAGTTCGGGACCATATGTATTTTTCTGGAAGTTGCGGGGAAAATCTACTTTTTTCACGGTATACGGCGCAAGCGAAATTTTCGAGAAAAGTCCGTGAGGCCTATAAACAGGAAGTCACTCGCCGAAACTGAGTTAGTTTTGTTTTAAGCGTCGAAGAGTAGCCTTGATTGGACCGTGATGAGTCGACCAGTGATTATTTCTTTCTTCGGCTGTTATGCAGGACCAGCAAGTGCGCGTAAATAATCTTTTATATACTTGTATTTTAGACTCCGATATTTGTATCTGAACGCTGTAGAAACTGTGAAGGCCTTTTGAGATTTATTCTACGAATATAGCTAGCTGCTGTATTTTGAGGATTGTTTCTTTGAAAATAAATTTCCATCGCTCCAGAAGAATTGTTCTGCTCTTTGAGACTAATAGCATAAGTCCTCGAAACCGGATCTACTTAACAATATTAAAAGTTTTTCAATAGATAAATAAGCATAAATTTTCTTTAATAGTCTCCTTAAATCATTTTTATTAAAGAAAATGCTAGATATATTGGATTACAAATCATTTACAAATCGAAATACAAACCCTTGGTAACATTTTAACTGTTTTTAATTTTCTTATTCACAAATTAATTGAATTAAGAATTTGTAAGAACGAAATTTTTTTCTTTCGCATGGATAAGCTAAACTAAAGAAAGTCTTACATAAATAAACTTGGAAAAATTTTGAGCGAGATTTGCTGCTACGTTTCATTTAAAATGAGAACTAATTATAAAATTTTGTTTCATTCAGCTATGAGTACATAGATTGCAATTCAATTTACATTTGACTTTGAGCTATATATGTATACTTGGAGAATCCCTAATTAAAACATTTATATTGCTATTTTAGCATATTAAACATACCCCGCAAAACTGATCATTCTAATCTCTTAAGGGTTTTCAACTGAAGAACAAATGAAATAATAAACCATATTAGCATTTCTATAAAACTCATTTCAAAGAAAATGCTAATTTTGAAGTTAAAAACAAAAATAAAACTAAATGCTTTTCAATTCAAAGGTCAGAAAGTGTAATCCAATTATAACGAATTTTAAATTAGACAAACACACATAAGAATTCTATACGCTTACGTTTGAAAAGATCTTCCTTTTTTCAAACAGATCATTATATTTGTTTTCGCAACCGTATGATTAAGATAATTGATATTGTTTAAGCCTGTTTTTTTTTGTGTTTTTGCGTTAGAGGGTATTGAAGTATCTTGTTTTTATAAGAGCTGCGGGAGTAATTAGCATACTCAAATACAGAATGGAACGATTTTCTTTAAAAAAGATAAAATACAGAAAAGTATGTGTTTTTGTCGTTGTTACGTCTCTAAAATGAGAGGCAATTCGGGAACAATTGGTTAGTAAATAATTCCCGATTGATTCCATAGAAATGTTATTCCAATGGCTCAATTATATTCTTGAAATGTTTGGGTTTGAGAATGTTTTTTCCAGTGATTTTTTTTAATGAATTAAATTGAATTGATATTACTGAAGTACATAACAAATGCTATCGATTATTTGAATTATTGTTATTTACTTAGTTATTGCTTCAAAAAGACCTTCGTAATATTTTTATTAACCCGGCATTACTCGCGTGAAAAAAACTAACTTAAGTTCTCGCGCAGGGTGTGTCATATCCAAGAGTGTTTACATTGTGTTTTTACTGTAAAATTTGTATACAGAGGTTAAAAAGGAAAAAAAGTAGGAAATACAACATGTTTATTAAATTTTTCACGTGTAAATTTAGTTTTTCTGCTCTTTTCATAAGGGCATTCAGTGCATTGTTTATACACTCCTTTAATCGCGTCGTGAGTGAGTGCGACGTTTTCACTGGATCTTAATTTTAATCTTTATCTTTTTCAAACTAAACATATAGGAAAAAACTTCTTTATTCTTTAAAAATTTTGGAATTTATTTTTTATTTTCTCTTATTTTGTTCCAGCAACAGTTTTTTTTTCTTTTTTCAAAAGTTCATCTGAATATGGATAAGATGTGTACCATATATCTCCTATAAAATTACATTCTTCTCCAATGTTTTTGTGTCCCTACATATAAAAAATTTATTTTCAACACTGTCTCTCTTTTCTAAACCTGAATCGATTTCAGTCGAGGAATCATACTTGCTGTTATACTCTTCTTCATTTGATTTTTCCTCATCATAACCGCGAAGAGAATTTCTTCTTCCGAAAATACTGTTGAACTATTTATTAAATACTGTATTTATTAAATTACTTAAATTTCACAATTCTTCATCATAACTACAATAATATACCATAGCATAAGGAAGATTTAAAACGTGAACATGCATTCAGAGCTGTAATGGTAATTCACGCACAGGGTATGACATACCCAAAGAGGTGATATCCAAAAATATATATTTAGAATTCGCATATGAGCTGAAGCCCTTCAAAGGATATGACCTTAGTCAGCAGCACGAGAGAAATTATCTACTTTCCAGTAAAGGTTTAGACGGTGGGTATGACACACCCTGCGCGAGTAGTGCCAGGATAAAGCTATATACCTCTATCAGTGGCGTAACGGAGAACATTAGTAAGATTTTGGGCCCCAAATTGGAATTTTACCAAGGGTATGTACTTGTTATCAGTCAGGCTTTGGCCCCTAGAATCCTGGGACTCCCGTGATGCGGAGGCTTTGGGGGAGCACGTTACGCTCCTGCTCTATATACTACATTAGGGTGGATCGAAATTTTTCTTTTTCAGAACTTCAAAAACCTACTTATGCGGAAAAGATGTTCTCTGGTATATAGACAAAAGAAAAATTAGATAAAAACTTAGTTTTGAGCTTTTTCATAGTAAAAAGCCAAAGTAATTTTTGTTAAGGTGAAACAGGCAATTTTTAATACTTTTTAACATTTATTGCGATGAAAGGATACCTGCTAAATAGTTATAAGAAAAAAACATCAGGTACACATTTAACACATATTTTAATGTCAATTTTAAAAAAAACCTACTGTTGAAATAGCAGTGCGTAATTAAGAGGAAGAACGAAGAAAGCTGGGATTAGGGACTGACTTAACAGAACTGGAAGAGAATGCTGGAGCTATGAAATGTTGCAATACACCATGTACTATTCACTACCCCGTACTGATTTATAAAAACCCATCGTTTTTGGTTACTTATATGGTAGATAAATATAATTTATTTCAGTCTTAAAATCATTTAACCAAAATTGTCTTTTTCCAATTTTCCTAAAATTCAACCCCTTCTGCCGCGTTTCTCAAACTGTGAGGAGCGCCCCCCTAAGGGGGTGTGATAACTCTACAAGGGAGGCACGAGCATATTCAACAGTCGAAAACATTAAATAAGAAAATCATTAATTTATCAAAAAGTAAGCAAACAAAATTCATTCTAACATAATAAAAAATAAAATACGCATTTACACTGATATAATATACTAATAAATGTATCAGTGCTGCGCAGTGTATTTTATAACTAATATAACAGTACTAAGTTAAGAACGTTTTAAAATTAACAGTGAGCCCATGTGTGGGTTTGTCATAAAAAATGGTATCCAAAAGTTTATATTTATCTTGATAATTTGTACAATTTATAATTAATCCTTTAAGTGCCAGTTAAAAGTTACGCAAATCGCTCCCCAATCCCACAATTTTCCACGTAGGCGTGCGTATGTGATGTATGGGGGGGGGGGAGAGAAAAGGAATAAATAAGCAAATCCTATGAAATAAGTAAATCTTTCACAAATACTGTCAAGGTCATTTTACTGCATTCAAGGTCCTTCCGAATAATTTTATAGATAGCAGTGCACAAAAAAGATCGTACTTTAGAAAGACGTATTTGTACGTCATTGTCAATTATCGTTTTGGTTAGCGAGACTTTTATGTACATTGGTGGCACCTGAGTTTGAAGCCGAGTTGTAGCTTTAGCGTTAAAGTATAGTATTATTGAATTCAATACATTGTGTTATTGTATGGAGGAAGAGGGGGGGTCACGATGAAAATTATGACTGAATATGGGGTCGCGAATCTTCAGAGTTTGAGAAGCACTGCCTTTGTGGGATAGTAAATTTCTAATTATTTTTTTATCCTCACAATCTCCATACCAAGGAACTTCCTTTTCTCCCTTTTCTCATAGGTAAGTTCCGAGTAATAATTTTTTTTTCTGCACATAACCTTGACCTACCCGAGTAAAACTAATAAAATATTAATTTATTCTTCTTCAAAATATTAAAAATAAAATTACAACTTAATGTCGAAATTTCGGGAAAGAAATTGGGCATGTGTGTGAGTTTACAAAAAAATTGCAATTAAAATATAAAATCGGGTGAGTCTCACGAGTTGTTTGCATGGATATCTCTGTTATAACTGCAATCGACAAAAAATCCATAAAAATTGTATAAAAAATAATATCTTTCAAAAAAAACCCATCATAAATTTGGTCAATTTAATACTTCCGAAACAGATGGAACTGATTTTTTTAAAAGTAATTTTCTCATTTAAGTGAGGTTCTGTGTTTTTTATGAAATGCCATCACTAGTAAAGAACTTATCTGTTTTAATACCCACAAAAGAGCTTTCTTGCGTGAATCGATTCGGAACGTCCTCACTCTATTTTTAGGATCCGTCATCAACCCTGATATTGAGCCCTTTAGCAATTCCCCTCTCCTTATTTCTTTCCTGACCTTCTTTTACTGACTTTTCTTTTGCCTTTTTTTTTTTTTTTTTTTACCTCATCGTTACAAGTTCACGCCATTGATCCTCAATGTCCAGACCACTTTACTTCCCATGCTCTGGGGTAAGAATTTGAATATACATGGGCAAGTTTAGCTTTATGAGAAAGGTTTCTATAATTCGTATTAAATGTATCCATGAAATAAATCAAATACAGTAGAACGTTGTTTATCCGAATCAATTGGGATCGGACACTTTTCGGATAACCGAAAACCGAATGCGATCCATGGAGTTTATGATACTGGACACTATACAAATATTGAAAATCATCATGTGCGGGAAACGTGCTTGAAGAGAAAGCCAAATAGGTGCAAAATGTCCCAATTTAACCTTCATTGTGGAAAGTAATCGCTTATTTTTCGCCTTACCATTGTACACCTTCGTTTTTTCAATGCAAGGTCTCTGATTCTCTTCAGCAGCAGTAGTTTAGTAGGACAGCACTCTGATGGTTGTTCGTACCACTCCATAGCTGTCTCTAACGCTGAAAAAACGTCAGCATTTGCTACTTTCGTTGTTGTTGTTGTCCTCGTCTTCATCCGTTTCATTGTCGACAGAGTCGGATTCTTCTTACACAGAAGTCACAATAACGTCATCATTTAGCATTTAAAATCCAGAGTCTTCTGCATCACATGCCATCCAGGTTTCTACATCCACAAAACTCAACAAAAGAGTACGTATACACCACCTCATTTAGAAACAAACTGACCTAATATTCCGCGCAGATGTTTACCCAATCACACAGCTGAAATTCTCCAAATAACCCTAACCTTCAGTTTTCCCGTCACTTTTGGTCTCGCAGAAAACAAATGTTGAGCATTGCACTGTTCGAAAATGTATCCGGACTTTGGTTCGGATATTTGACGCTCCGGATAATAAGCGTCTAGATAAACGACGTTCTACTGTATACCTAATATGAATCATTTAAATATATGAAATTGTGTTCCTTAAAGTCGTTCCTAAGTTTAAGGGTTTTTACTGTTTGCTTAAACACTTGATGTATTACTGTGACAATAAAATAACCGGGCTAGTCTTAAAAAATTTGCTTGAACCACAAAATGTTCTGTGTGAACAACACCATGGAAAATAATTAAAAGTAACGAAACATTTTCAAATTCCCTATAAAATTGCGGAAAAGAGAACACACTAAACAGGCTTCGTTTTCCAGTTGACACCAAGAGGCGTTCTAGTGTTAAGAGGATCAAAAATGGGGCCTACTTTTACCTAGAGGAGCCTAGAACTTACAAAAATTAAGACGTCCTGTATTCACTTCTGCTTACTAAATAAGGTCTCGTAAACTTGATCTAAATTATAATTTCACAATACATATTATCAATGTGAACACGTTAATTAAGGACTTGCAATGCTTAGAAAAGCATGTGTTCTACAGAGTTCTTACAAATACTATAGATAAAGCATAATATATCGACTCAAAGCATCATAAATAATGTAAGGTAAGCAATTGGAATGTAATTCTTTGCCTTTATTATAAAAACATTTTCTTCCTTTCAACAGAAAAAAAAAATTGATATTAACGATTAACAAATTCTCCGAATCGTTTTTATCTATCAATACATGTAGAAGAAAAACTGAATCACTTACTGCAAAATTCTTGGTACTATTAGATCTGTAGACTTGAAACTTTGTAAGTATGTTTCTTTTGATAAGTAGAGATACACTTAGAAAAGGTTTTTGAAAAATTTGACTCCTGTGCGGTTTGCAGAGCACTGGGAGTGTTAAAAATTCCCATTTTTGAACTATTAGATCTACAGACTTGAAATTTGGTAGCCTGTTTCTTTTGTTGAGTAGAAATCCGCTAAAAACGGGTTTAACGTAAATTGACTCCCAAGGCAGAAGGAGGGAGTTACAGGGGCATAATAGAGATTAAACATTCCCATTTTTGAGCTAATAGACCTACAGGTGTGAAATTTGGTGGGCATTTTTATTTTGTTTAGTTGAGATCCACTGAGCGGAAATTGTGGCTTTGCAAATCAATGTCTTATTGGCCGGAGTTACAGTGGTGCAATTGATAAATGTACTTCTGTTTCAGAAATTCAAATTTTGTTCTCTTTGAATCAAGAGGCAAGATTTTTAAGAATGTTTTTAAATGCAGTCGAAAGCTGTATGCTAAGGTTGTATAGTCATATTACGTTGCAAAATACCCAGTGAAGGTGAAAAGCAACGGCTTGTAGATAATAAAAGGATATCTGTGAGGAAACAAGTAGTTGTTTTCTAATTGTATATGTGTAGTTTCATCTTGACCGATGTATAGTTTGGAGATGCAGCTTAAACTTAGTAAAAAAAACTCTGATTATTTCATTATATATATTACTTTGATTCGAAGAATAATTTGAAAAATAATTGGTGAAATTTGACAAATTTTTCAAACATACTAGTAAAACATCTGATTTAAAAATTCACACGTTGAGAATATTCATATTGAATTGAATTATTCGTAGGTATTATTCGTCATACGTAAAAAAAAATACTTTTTGGCCTTATTTCTTAAAATCGTTGCATCATATCTAGTTTTTTGGCAATTTCGAAGTTTGTTTTCCTTCCCATCCACTTTCGTATAAAAATGGATGAGTTAAATGTCGAAATAATGACGTCTACTTTTAAAAGTTGGTTTTTACACCTTTTCTTTTATGATATTAGCCATCTCTTTCAAAACTTATTTTATTCACTTTCGCAGACAGCTTTATTAGTGTTTTCGTAAAAGGGAAATGGGTAAGAAGCATCTGAGGCATACATAGGCTCTAGAAATATTTTCAAATTCATTTTTTCATGAATAAAGGGGGGGATGGGGAATCGTTTTTTTAAATGATGGATACGAAAATCTTCCTTTCAATTCATGTAGAGCAGTTTAGAATTTTATTTTATGGATTTTGATTTTAGGGGTAAGAAATTTCCACTTGCAGTGCTTAGAGCTGCAAATTTCGGCATCATAAGCACCCCATAATTGATAACATGCCAAATTATTTTTGTACTTTATGTATTGAGAGTCATCTCATAACAAAATTAGTTTTTAATAACGTTCTATATAATCTATCTCGCGATATTCCCCATTGATTTTTCGAAAATGGAACAGTATTGACTAGTGTTTTCCGACTTTTTGCTCACCATGTCCCCCTTAATACTCTTCTATTATTCTTTGAATACCTTCGCAAAAAAACTTTCTTTTTTTAAGTAAAAAACTAGCTTTCATAGCCCGGCGTTGCACGGGCTTTTACCGAGGGTATAACTTAATCCCCATGTTAATTTCCTCCTTTCTTTCTGACGCCAACACTTTTGTGTGGTTTTGACGCGTACGATGTGAGTGCATGACCCGTGAGTGCGTGTCATGGCTTTGTCGCTTAACATTTTCCCTTCTCTTCACAAATTCAACACTTCCAATATTATTTTTCGAAATTACTTTGATTTCTTTGTTTCTTTCCTCTCCGCTTAGCCCAGCGTTGCATGGGCTTTTACCGAGTGAATAACTTCATCCCCATGGAAATTTCGTGTTTCCCTCAGGCCGATAGCTCTTATGTGCGCGATGTGAGTGATTTCTTTAACTATGTCATTAAAACTCCCTTTTTCGAAATTTGTTCTTGCGTTGGTGTGGTGTTCTAATTATTAGAGATGGGTGAAAGCGCAGGTGTCGTCCTCGTCACTTGACCATGGTTGAAAATTTCGAGGTCCATCGCCAATAACCCTCGAATAGGCGAACAGTGCGAATTAAAAAATCACTCACTCAGTTTTCAGTTCTTTCGTTGCAATTTTTTAGTCCCCGGAAACGAAAATGTAGCCTTTTTAAAGATAGTTGTATGTTGAAAAAAGACAGAAAAGTAGAAATTTTTCAAATTTCACTACTATTTTAAATATTGAAGTAAAATTGTGAGGATTTTTTGAAATATTCGACACACGGGAAAATGTTTCATGCAATTATCTTTATAAAAGAAGAAATTATTAAATGATTGTTTTAAGTATTTTGAGTGTTTTATTAAAATTTGTTTCGAATGCATAACATACTGCCATGGAAATTCACCTTCCTTTATCAAAGTTCCTGGTATGTGTGTGATTCCTTTATATAAACGTCACTACAATTCCCTTTTTCGAAAAAAAAAATATCTTCCAGATCTTACTAATGTCAAACATGTTTCAGTTCTCTTTCTACTGCACGGTGTTACAGTGGCTTATTTGAGTGTAGAACTATTTTCCCCCTGACTCTCCCCTCAGATATAAGATTTATCTTCAAGTTTCTATTCATGACATGTCAAAAACAATATTGCTTTAGTAAAAAAATAATAAATTTAAACAATAAAAGAAAACTATTTTGATGCTTGAGAAAAAAAAAGTCATCATTTTTTAATAATAGATAATTTTTAGAAATCGAAAATAATAAAATAATTTTCAGGTTTTCATTAATCAATCAATCGCTACTTACAGTTAGCTTAAAAATGTCTGTTAGAACGTACTGATTGGAAGGAAATCCAAACTCTCTTTAAATAACCGAAAATTTATTTACAAACCTATCTTCGCCCCATCTTAACGTATGCATGCCCCATTTGGGGATCTGCCAGTAACACACAATTAAATGATATTCAAAGACTTCAAAATAAAGCGCTTCGAGTCATAGCCAGAGCTCCCAGGTACATCCCAAGATCTGTTCTCCACGAAGAACTTTGTGTTGAACCCATCCACACCCTAATAGCGAATCTTTCCTCAACTTTCCATTCTGCAATCCATCATCATGACAACCCGACGATTAGCTCTCAATCTAACTTCATGAACCAGCCTCACCTCATGTACCGTTTGCCTCATAGCGCAACGAAGATACTACCTGATTTCTAAGAATTCCCCCCCCATGCTGTTAAACGTAACGAAAACCCTCTTTTCGGATTGAAGAACGAAACGAAAAAGCTGTTTTCCGTTTACGGAAACTATGTTCCACCTCCCACCACCACCTCCTGACCACCGAAGCTAGTTTTAGCTTAGGCGAACCTATCATTCTCACTTTATTTACTCCCTTTCTTAGGTATACTGTGTAACTGAAGTAGAAGCCTAGCTACCGCTAGGCTGGCACTGAGGACAAATATTTATTCCAGGCTCTAGAACGTATTTTTATCCAAAATAATAGGCGATATACCTTGTATTAACAAATAATTAATTTAATAAGGAAATAATAGAAATATTCATTTGATTTTAAAAAATATATTAATTTAAATCCACATTATCTATAAATAATAATAAAAAAAATTCTACAGATAGCTCTTGAAACGTTTGGATGTTTGATTAAACATATATAAGTGTTAAAAATCCACCTTTGTGGGAAAACCTAGATATATGCCAACATTCACTGAAAAAAACTTTCAAAAAGAAAATAATACTATTTGATAAAAACATGTAATTTTTTAAATTTAAATTTTACAGTTTTTCATTCCACTCTGTGTTAATTAAATTATTTAAACACGTATCTGCGAAAAAAAGTATATTATAAAAAACTAACTTATTAATTATTTTCTAATGAAATTGATTAAAATTGCTCATTTAGCAATTAATTGTGACATACCATTTGCTTACATAATGGCAGCACTGAAAATGAAGTAAATTTCAGATCAGTGGGGATGCAGCAAGTGAATTCAATCATTGAAGAAGTTATTCAATGCGAAGTTATTCAATGAGACTACTTTTTAAAAATTCTTTTTAAAAAAAGTTTTGGGAATTTATTTTTAAATGAATGGATCTAAAAGAGAAAGGCTTGAAGTTAATTAGTGTAGAATATCGATTTAATAATACGAAAAGTAATGTGTGGCGACGCAATGTCCAGTAGGAGAAAAATTTAAGGGGTCTGAGGGGTGTTAACAATTTTTTTTTTCGAATTTTCGAAAAAAATATATCTTGTTCTTCATTTTTTTCTGAACATTTTGATACTAACCACGTGACAATACTCTAAAAACTTCGAAAGTTATTCAAAAAATTGCAAACAGCAATTTAGTCATAACAACTTTTAAATGGACAGATGCCACGCCCATTTATTTTTAAATTTATGCATACCTTTCATTTTTCTGTTTTTAATAAGCCTCATGAAATATTTTAAGCGCTTGAGTTGATCAGAAGGAAGCCTGCAACTCAACACATTCATTCTGCCGTGTTTTGATTCTGTTGTGTTTACTTTAGTACACGTTTTTTTAAAACGCTTATCTAAATCGAAGATATGTGTTGTTTTATTCTGAAAAAATCGTTGGGCAATCGCCCCAACAAAAGATTTAGAGGAAATAAATATTTAAAGGTAAGTGACTCACATGTTACAGATATGAAAGATACGAGGAAGTGTGCAGAATTGAAAAGTACAAGTAAGTGTGCCGAAATGAAAAATGCTTCTAGTAAAAAACTTTCAGGAATTCAGACTTCATTAAAGTCAAATCTTGTTAAGGTAAGTGAAAACTTCAAAGAATATCGTATTTTTGATTTTATTTCAACCTTTAGCTCTATTTTGTCAGTATCGTGCTGTTTAAAATGTCATAAACCATTAACAATTAATGAAAAATCCACTCGTGGTTTATGTTCGAATTTTGAAATACATTGTAAAAACTGTGGGAGTATTTGTACTTTTTCAAGCTGTGAAAACATTGGGAATAAAAATAATGCTCAGAAATTAACAGAAGATCTATTTTAGCAATGAGATGCATAGGTCAAGGTTTAGAGTCATTAAAAACCTTTTGTTCTGTAATGAGTCTTCCTAATCCTGTTGAACAAAAATCATATGATGTTATTAATAATAAACTTTCACTTGTTATGAAGGAAGTCGCCGAAGAAAGCATGAACAGGGCAGCTGTCGAAGAAAATTCTTCGTTACCTGATAACATTTTAACGGTAAGTGGTGATGGGACCTGGAAGACGAGAGGACATTCATCGTTGATTGGAGTATGTACTCTAATGGGGCCGAAACAGGTAAGGTTTTGGATCGGGAAGTGTTGTCCTCATTTTGCAAATGAAGCGACAGTTATAAAGGGGTAAAGTTTGGTATCAAGTACAATAAGTGGAAAAGAGCGCATAAGATTTCACGTAGAAAAAATTATTCTGGCTCTGCTAGTAAGATGGAGGTTGACGAGATGTTGGGGATTTTTAATCGATCAGAAAAGCTTCACAACCTGAAATATTCGAACTACATAGGAGATGGCGACACAAAAACATTCAATGCCCTTTCTGAAAACAATCCATATGGCGATGACCATCTTATTCAGAAAATAGAATGTGTAGGCCATGTGCAAAAGAGAATGGGTACAAGACTTAGGAAGCTTAAATTAGTATATGGTAAGAAGAAATTATCTGATGGTAAAACTATAGGCGGTAAAGGTAGGTTAACTGATAGTTTAATTGATAAGCTTGCGCATTACTATGGTAATGCTATTCGATGCAATTCTACTAGTGTAAAGGAAATGCGGAAAGCCATTTGGGCTGTTTGGGGTCATTCTTGCAGCACCGATGATGAACCGATGCACTGATTTTGTCCTACAAATCCAAATACATAGTGTAAGTATAATGCCGCAATTAATAATAATTTACAAAATTATAAACACAAACCCTCAGTTGCGAAAGCTGTTCGAGATGTAATTAAGCCTGTATTTGCAGACTTATCTCATCTGGCACTCCTGAAGAAATGCTTAGGAGGTAAGACACAGAATCCTAATGAAAGTTTAAATTCATTAATCTGGAAGTTTTGTTCGAAGACGATTGATTCTAGCCTTCAGATTGCAGAGATTGCTGCAAATCTAGCAACCAGCATTTTTAATGATGGAAATCAAATACTTATTACTATTTTAGAGAAATTTGGCTTAAAAATTAATAAAAATGTTTGTGTGTCCCTGGCTGAACGTGACAATCGTCGAATCTTTACGTCAAGAAAGAGGAGCTCAACGTCATCGTTTGAAGCTTGGAGAGATAAACAAATTAAAAAGAGTACAGAAATTGAGCTGTTTGAGCAACAGGAAGGCATATCCTATGATCCTGGAGCATTTTAGCATGTAAGTTTTAAAATTTATTTTCTCAAATCCAATTTAAAACTTTAAAGCCTTTTTTCTCAGTTTGTGTTTTTTTCACTTACGCGCATTGCGTTTCAAAAACTATCATACTTTGATGCATAAAACTTTACAGAATTATAAACTCTATCATAATCTTTAAATCCTAGCTATTTATAGTATTACATATTTGTAATTTTTTTAAAAATTTCAAAAAAATTAAATTTTTGAAAAAAATTTTAAAAATGTACTTTTTTTATTTTTAAAAAATATTATTTTTTATTCTTTTTATATCTAATCGCTACCATCTAATAAGGATATATTTGACTTTATAAATCAACTTATTGCTAGTAATTAGAATTATTATTTCAGAAAATATCATGCGCGTCCTAAAACTTACTATTTGTTTCTTACAAAAATTTTTCTTATATTTATGTGCTTATTATTTTTAAAATTATGATTATATTTTAAACATTTTATACTTTTTTGAAACTTTATTCCTTTATAAAAAATGTGTAAAAGAATCAAATATTTCATTTTAACCTCAAAGAATTATTTCTAGTCGAAAATTGTTCATATTTTGTGCTCTCGAAACATTTTTAACACCCCTGAGACCCCTTAAGACAAGTATGAAAAGAGCGACGGCCGGTTTCTTTGCGAGGCGTACACCCTGCTTTGCATTGACCACGCACTGCAGTGCTGCAGTTATAGTCTTGAGTGTAGCGGGAGCTCTGAGCACTCGCGCCACAAGACAGTTAACCAATGTTTGGCTAAATGTAAAATCGCGTATTTTAAATTATTTTAAAAACATTACCTTTATTTTAAGGGCGTAATTTTTACGTTAATGCTCTCAAACATCACCAACTATTTGCAAAAATAACGTACTTTGAAATAAAAAATGTACAAATTACTACTTTTTAATTTATTTCTCAAAAAAAAAAACATAAGTTTACGAAAATCACTATTTTTTTTTTAAATCCGTAATTTTGAAGCAATTTTTTCAATCTTCGTATATGTTACGGATAATATTACTGTACACACGGGAAAAAAGGTTTTGTGAGATTATCTTCATAAATGACGAAGTTATTCAATGTGAAGTAAAAATTAAGACTACTTTTTAAAAATTCTTTAAAAAAAAAGTTTTGGAAATTTTGTTTTTTAAATGAATGGATCTAAAAGAGAAAGGCTTGAAGTTAATTAGTGTAGAATATCGATTAATAACACGAAAAGTAATTCATACCCAACGATTTAGAAATAATTTTCATAAAAACGCATCTGTTTTAACACTATTTTAAAAAATTCGAAAAAAATAGAAAATATCGTTATTTTACAAAAAAATTATACCGTGTCGTGGCGAAATAAATGATATTTCAGATTCAGTAATTATTTTTTGTCTCATTTTGACACCGAAAATTAGATGACAATTTTAATATGGTGGAAAACGTAAGATTACCGCTCGGCCGAAACGGAAGGGAAGTTCCGCCAAGTAAACAACCGGCAGGAGTAAAACAATTAGGCGTTTTAAGGTTTTTAATTAATATTTTTCAACTAATTACAATATCGGAATATAAATGGGCAATACGGCTTCCCCGGAAAATTCCGATCTTTTGGTACCTTCCGCGACTTTCTGCGTGGTGCTGTTCGTGAGAAGATAGACGCACATAGATAGATAGATAGATAGCGTTTGTTTACCTTCGAATTTTAATAGTGTAGATATTGCGGTTTTAAGAAAATTGTTTAATTAAAGCTGTGGTCTTCAAAATTTTCACAATTCGTGGAACCCTTAGAATTATAACGTCTTTACGGGAGCTAGCTCTATTCCCTACACAAACATCTTTAGAAGAATATATCTTAAAATAATATTTAAAAAGTAGATCATATGTTAGATGTACTTTATGTAAGACAATTATAGAAAAAAAAGTTACGTTAATATAATTTACTTATTATAATAGCAATTTGTTATCCAAGTGTCACATACACATGCATTATATAATAAATATTAACTAGGATATGTGCTTGCTTTTTTTCCAAACTGTATAAGTCTGGGCCTTTGAGAAATCTGAATTAATTCTGAGTAAACTTGTAACCAAAATTCAAGATCTTTTTGTTCATATCTGTATTTCAACAGAGATTCTGTTGATAGTTCATTACTTGTTTTCGTCTTCTCTGTAATATAATCTGGTTTCATTGAAGTTTGAAATGGTTTTTTAAGGTATCGAACACGTTGAAAATGACAAATTCAGTCAAGGCAGATATTTTGTTTTTTATTTTATTCAATTGAACCATCTTTTGACTTTACGAACATACTTTGTTTCTACACTACCTAGAGGCCAAGTAACAAGATTTTATAATTAGAAAAACCGGAAGTGGGGTTTTGATCTACCAGAAGGGGGCATTAAATGGCTCAATCTATCATGGCGAGTCTGATAACTCAACATATTACGAATGTATTTCTATAAAATTTTTAAACTGATGTTTATGTTATATTTCTAGAGAATGTACAAAATATTTCTTATTGTATGAATACTTTTTGAGTTATGGCTTGTTATAAAAAATAGTCTCATAAAAAATGTAACATTTTATAATGTTACTCAATCAGCTCTAAAATTTTCAAATTTTGATAAAAATTAAAATTTTAGTACATTTTCTAGATAAATGCATATAATTTGTTTTAGTAATACTTTTACTAATATATATTATTACTTTTTTCTCTGATTTGAAGTTTTCAAAAATATTGCTAAAATTTCACTTATAATTGTGATTTTTGTAAGATTCAGGTAATTTATTTTAAATTTTGATAGTTAAATAGTAATATTTATTGGTATTGAGGCTTAAAAGAACATTTATAATGTTTTAGTATGCTATTTTGTTAAAAAAGTACTCCGAACGTGTTCGGATACCTTAATCCACTCCATATAAAGCGTGAATTCCTTTTCCAAAAAAAAATTTTAATTTTCTTTTCCATTATTTTATTTTAACTCTTGGAGCCCTTGCACATGCCACATGGAACCTCAGGGTTCCGTAGAACACAGTATAAGACCACTAGAATAAAGTAATTAGTCAAAAATCTTTCATTGAAAACAAAAATTTTAAAATATAAAATTCGTAAAAAAAATCCTTTTTTTTTTTTGACGAATTGCATATTATAGAGAAAACTGTTTAAAATTCTCTTAATTTGTTTCGTACATTTAAAATAAGCACAGTTACTGAATGAAAAGGGTATTCAGGAAAGGTCACTGTGATAAATGTTTTTGTATAACTCAGGTTTTCAAACAGTAATCATTAACTTAACTGCCTTCGATCAATCATCATTTTCGCTAGAATGCTTGAGAAAGTAAATTAAAACTTATGGTAATTTATTCCTAGTGTGATTATTCAAACTATGCTTTTTTTCCTCGCTTTAATTCAGACGCTTAAAGGAATTAATTGCTGAAAATAAAATTTAAAAAAAGCTTTTAAGAAAAAAAAATAGCTGGGGATATTGTTCGTTTTTTGCTTAAGCTCAGAAAAACACTTAATAAATCAAAATCATTTAAAAGTACGAGCTTATGCAAGATCCAACCTCTAGTGCATAACAAACAGAACACTGCATAAAATAAACCCATATCATTGAATATCATAAGAATAAATTACTTGAAATAAGTTTAATAATTTCTTAACTATTTTTTACAACTTTGTCATTATCAATACTCTTTACTAAACTCTCAATTTCCATGCGCCTGATTGAGTCAATCCCTTTGAGAAAACACATATATTCAGCAAAAATGTGGGCAGTAAAGTTTGTGCAATAACTTCAAATTTTTGATTTTTTATTAACATAACCCTTCGCAGTAACGTGAGGGTTATTCGTGATGGCCTTCGTAATATTCAACCATCTGCCGACACCTGAGATAACTTCCCACTCTCCAAACTTCCGCAGCACGTCGGCGTAAGTACTTCGAGTCCTCTAGTTTAATTCCTTCAATTGAATTTGCATTCACAGTCCTCAGATAGCATGTTATGAAAGCGAAATTTCAGCTCAGGCAAACACATTCCTCCTGGTTATAATTAAGATTACAAAGTTCACCTTCAAAAAGTGAATATTACCGAACACGATGTTAAAATTCCAATAAATTTCAACATCATAGTGGTCATAGTCACGAATCATTGCTAGCGTTCATCGAGTCATTGTTTGGAGTATCGTTGCCTCATAACCTGCAGAGAAGCATATGCATGTGTTACATCTGTTTGAACTTTAAGGTATCCGACTGGTTGCGACAACTTTTTTTTTTTTAAAAAAAAAGGAGATATGGAGATTTTTTTTGTTATTTTTAGATTTGTTTAGTGCATTTGAAGAAAAATTATGCTAAAATTAGAAGAAAAAATAAATTATTATTACTTAAAGGGAACAAATCGGTAAAAATTGACAAAAAATAGCATAAACGCGGCCGCTTCTGCACCAAAGGTTTATGAACAAATTTTCAATTTTTCTTTCTCTAATGTGTTTCTAAATTAATCAATTTTGAAATGACCTTCAGGATAAGAGATTTTTCTTTTTTACAAAAGCTAGAGCACTTTATCTCGATTACTATAAGAAAATGCTTAAAAAGACAGTGATTATATTCACATAAGGGACCGTAAATTTTGTAATAAAACAGTGATTGATAAATCTGAAGGTTGAACAATTCTACTATTATGCAGAACTTACAGAAAAAATTTCAGTTAATTATGCTCAAAACTTTTTTAGCAATCTCTGACCCCGTTTGATTATTTTCAAAAAACATTTCGAGTAAAACGCGTTTTAAAGTATGACATGTTGCTTAAAGCAACGGTATCTGCCTTTACTAAAACACTTGTAGTTTTTGTTCTAGTGCACGGAAAATGATAAATTGGTATTTTTATAAAGCTAATAAGATGACCCAAAAATAAATTGTGGAAAATTCACAGTTTTTAGGGTAGTCGGATACCTTAAGTCCTCACGTAAATGTGGCGTGAACTTCAGGAGAGTTGGATACCTCTACAAATATCGTACTCGTTACTTGACTGTGGTTTAAAATTACGTTGTTAGTGGTCGCTGAACACTCCAACCGATTCCAAAGGATAATAACTATATTAATTGAATGAACCAATCGCGGGATTTACTAAATTGTAATTGTGTGTGTGATGAATCCCCTATTCTTTATATGTCAGTTGGTGTAAACTTCCTGCCAGACAACTCAACCCACCTCCCGCATAAGTACTTTGACTTCAACTTCTCTGGACTT
>BMAO01022659.1:0-30273 GCA_019973975.1 Trichonephila clavata
TTGATTTGCATTTTAATGTTATAATCATCGAAAGCAGGAATTATAAGACTAAAGTTCACTTAATAATTTTGGAATGACTCATTGAGTATTCTTTATATGCTTATATATCTATCTATCATTGCAATCAGTTCATTTTTTGAAAAATATCTTTAAGTGCAATTTCATAAATCACTAGAAAAAAATTTCTTTATAAACGAATTTCCTACATACATGGGGAGTACAATTATCAATAATTAAATTAATTTTTAAAAGTAAAAAATAAAGAATTTATTCGATACTTGACATAAAAGTTTCTTTCACCTTTCGAAGCTGCAGTGTTTAAATTTTGGTGTAAAATTTACCTATTCTAAACAATATTCTTATTGATTTATTTCGCGCAATACCCATTATAATAATGATACTACTTCAATTCAATCTAATGCTCCCATGAGTTCGAGAATAAACAGCTTTAAGTATAAGTTTGCAAAAAAAAAAAAAAAAAAAAAAAAAAAAAACATTACTGCATTTTATTTAATTAAATATCTTTTAAGCAATTAGTTAAAGAAACGAGGTTGTATTCAGATTTAAAAAAGTCAATCAAATAAAAATATTATTTATTTTTTCTCTAGGAAAATGAGATTTAAATCATTTTATTTCCATTTAACATAAAATATGGCATTCATAAAAGAACATCATCTCTAAATAGAATTAAATTAAATGAAATATTCAGAATAATACAATAACTAGAAATCTGTGATTAATTGCCCTTTTTATTTGTTTCCTTTTGTTTTAAAATACGACTCAAACTTATGCTTCAAAAATAGAGTAAAAAAGAAAATGTGAAAAAAAACTTAATTTTTCTGACATTGTCTAATGAAAAAAAAAAAGAAAGATGGTAATTAGGATTTTTATAAATGCGACCACAATATAATAAATGTTTTGTTTTTGAAAACAATCTTTTTACTTGAAACAAAAGATTATTTAGTGGAACTTTTAACAAAAAGTGTCAGTGATTCCATAGAAAGATTTTACAATATTGCTCTAATATATTAATATCCAAACAAGAATTTAATTTCTGTATTTAATTATTTTTTAGCAATTTTTTTTACTAAAGTACATACAATTTACTTTATAAAAAGATCGACTTTCGAAAGTAGTAATTTTTAAAGAGACCTAGAACATTGAGCAATTAGCATTGTTCCATTTAACTTTGAATTGAACCATTTGAACAATTTCTTTATTTATGTATTTAAAATTTAACACATCACTCAATAAATCCCGGTCCTAATATATAGATGGCACTATCTTCTAACTTTTCTAAGCCTAACCTAGTAGTACTAACTTTCAAACGGCATGTGTCAAAATTTCGAGAGAATATCTTGTTTAGTTATAAAGTTACAGTGGCTTTATGTGGCAACAGTGGCAACTGTTTGGAAACCCTGGATAAAAATAATTTAGTGTGCAAGTCAAACTTTGCTTTCTGATGGGGAAAAACACTATTCAAGCAAAAAAATTGCTTGCTAAATGTTATCCGGACTCTGCTTCATCGCAAACAACTATTAAAAGATGGTATACTGACTTAAAACGTGGTCGTACAGACACAAACGACGATGAACGTTCAGGTCACCCAAGTTCTGCAATTGTTCCAGAAATCATCAAAAAAGTGCATGAAATCGGTTTAGCCGATCATAAATTGAAGTTGCGTGAGATAGCAGAGAATTTAAAGGTATCAGAAGGCAGTGCATTTTTTATTTTGCATGATCATTTGTCAATGAGAAAGCTGAGTTCAAAGTGGGTGCCGCGTTTGCTCACTGTCGATCGAAAACAACAACAATTCAAAGCGTGGTTTGGAGCTGTTTAAGCGAAATAAACAGGAATTTTTACGTAGATTTGTAACAATGGATGAAACTTGGATCTATTACACTACTACACGCCTGCATCAAAAATATCGTCAGCTGAGTGGACAGCCGCCAGTGAAAGGCGTCCAAAGCGACGAAAAACTCAAACGTCAGCTGGCAAGGTTAGGGCATCCGTATTTTGGGATGCTCATGGAATTTTGTTTATTGACTACCTTGAGAAAGGCAAAACAACTAATAGTGAATATTACATGACGTTATTGGATCAACTGAATGGAAAATAAAGAAAAAACGGCCTCAAATGCAAAAGAAAAAAGTACTGTCTCACCAAGACAATGCTCCGTGTTACAAATCCATTAAAGTGATGGTCAAATTAAGCAAATTGCGCTTCGAATTACTTTCCCACCCACCGTACCGTACAGATCTGGCCCCAGTGACTACTGTCTATTTTAAGATCTTAAAAGAATGCTACAGGGAAAGAGGTTGGGTTCAAATGAAGAAGTGATTGTCGAAGTAGAAGCCTTTTTTGAGAGCAAAGACAAATCGTTCTACGAAAAAGGTATTAAAAAATTAAAAGAGCACTGGGCAGCATGTATCACTCTTAAAAGAGTGTATCTTTATAAATAAAGTTCAATTTTGCAGAGTTGTTGTTGTATTAGTTAGGCCCGAGACTTATTGAGTGATGTTTATGTTTAACGCACTTCATGTAACGTCTCTATTAAAAAAACCATCTCAGATGTTATTTCGCATATATTTCTGACAAATTTCTAAGAATTTAAATATTTGAGAAATTTTAGAATATTACTTTAAAAATATTTTGGAATGGAATTTTTTATAATATTCTTAAAAATATTTTGGAATGGATTTTTTATAATATTCTTAAAAATATTTTAAACAAATTTAAAAAATTTAAACAAATACAAAAAATGCAATGTCTCTAATATTTATTTATTTAATAATTTTTTTTACAAAAATTATTGATTTTGTTTTAAAATATGTCCCTGATTTTTTACATAAGTAATATTAAACTCACTTGTGGAAAATGGATCTATTTAAAACAATTTTATTCGTGATTTTTTTTTAAAATTTATACCAATTTAATGAATTCCAATGATAGATCTTATCCCCTTAAGCGGTCAATTTTTTTGCTCAAAATGTTCCAAAAAAAAACGAACATTTTTTTAATTCCATATAACTAAGCATAATACTTACCAGAATACGAAATTGAAGAATTTTTTTTAGTTTCCAATTTTAAAGTTTTCCCAGTAATTTTTATTTTAGTATTGTGGAACACACTAATCACTAAATGTTTTCTCAATGTAAATGTGCAGTGTGTCTAAAGTACATTTCGCATGCTATAAAGAATGTTTGATATATCTTAATAGAATTTCTCTCATGCTTACGAAAAAATGTCATGTTCGTTCCTCTTTTTCAAATGGATGAGGATTTCGTGCGTGTGTGCATATATATATGCACACACAATTTGAAGCATGGTGTAACACTAAGTGTTACACACCAATGGGGACAGAGATAATATCGGCTTTTTGGAATAGCCTTCCGTTTTCATTTCTTCTCAAACAACCAATTTCACATTGCATTGCCATACCCTGTTTCTCTCTCTCTCTCTCTCTTATCGCAAATATTTTCAAGAATCTCAATTCCTCCACAAAGAAAATCTCGGATGAGGAGTATTTTAATACCTTGTACAAAATATGTCTTTAAATCGCTGGCACTAATAATAATACTATAATAATTGAAAATCTGTGCAAATCAAAGAGAGAAAGAAGGAAATATCAGTGTCTATACGCTGTACTGGCAAACCGGCTGCGGTCAGATTTTGGTAGCCCGTATTTTTATGGAGAAATCACTTAAATATAAAACAAACGTTTTCCTTGGTGTTCTGTAGTTTACATTTTTCTGATTTTTCCCCCGTGTAAAAATAGATTGCAAAATGCAATGTTTTTTATTTAAATGTTTTTCTGCTCTATTATCTTGCCTTGCAACAAATGGTATGAAAAAATTAAATAGAGTGAAAGAGAGAAATAGACTATATTTTGTAAGGGAAGCGTACTCGCACTTATCATCTTTTGGAATTTCTTTACATACGAAAAATATTTATGATACAGTTTATTCAAAAGAGTTTTCATTTTAAAATGCTTTTCTTTGGACAAAAAATTACTTTCTTAAAAAATCATACATATTCATATTTTAATAATTTACTTTTTTTTACGAAAATGAAAGTTTCTATTTTCTTTTGAAAAATATGATCTCATTTTGAATACATTATATATTGGTTATAAGGGAAAGTTCTATCAATTTTGAACACGAGTAACTTTATGCTTTGTTGATTCTTAGCAAGAATTTGGATCTGACTGAAACCAGTTTAAAAAGTTAGCCTAGTATATGATGGAGGGTTTATAAACATTGTTCCATATTTTAGTGAGTATTTTTAAACTTGTAAAACTGTCAACATGAGGGAAGAAAAGTGCTCTTAAAACATTGTGTGAGTTTCCAAAAAGTAATAACGTGATGGGGGGGGGGTCAAAGTTGGTTGTGAAATTTGGTTCGGGTAACATTCCTTTGAAAGATAAACCCAGTTCAGAAAGCCCACCAGAGTTCAGAAAGTTCCCCAGTTCAGAAAGCCCGCAATATGATCAGAGAGTATTCCGTGACAATTTTCACAGAAGTAGGTTTCAAGCTTAGAATTCATCAGACTATTGCTTTGGATGACATCAAAATGCTTGGTTTCTGTCCAAACTCTGTGTTTGGCTGCCACTCGAAAGGAGTGAAAAAAATTAATTGATAGAATTTCGTTTTTTTTTTTTTCAAATCTTCCTCGCCATAAAAGGGAACAGTTTTTGGACCATTTGGTTGTTGTATATTTAAAGTGGATAATGTATAAATAAAGGCTTACCAGACGCCTTTTTGTCGTAGTTTTGAACGCCTGTGGTAATATTTTCAATTAAATATTTTATGGTCCATTAATATTTTGCTTTCTCCAGTTTTTTTTCTCTGATTCTGGTGCACCATAGCTCGCAACTACGGCATTTGTGACCCCTACTTTCTACTTGATACCAAATCGTATCTTCACCCCCCCCCCCTACACACCCTGCAAGTTTGTCGATCTGGTAGTGCCTAGATTCATCAGAACATTTTAAGGTTTATGAATAAAATTATCAGTTCTTGCAAAAATAACATTTTTAGTTTTTGATTGCATAGAATAAAGCATTTACTTATATAGCTTGATAAAACTGTTCTTACTTTGTTTCTAAGTTAATTGACTTTAACCTCGTCAAACAAAATTTGAATGTCATATATTGTTTTTAAAATATAATTTTAACAAACTTTTGATTGTTACAAAATATAATTACGCGTTTTTAGAGTACTTTAAAATGAAATCAAGCAATGTATATATATATATATATATATATATATATATATATATATATATATATATATGCTTTTTACATTCTTAATTTGATAAAATCTCTGTTTAGTTACAAAACAAAAGCTATCAGCTTTATTTCTGGAATAACAGAGAGTGGTTAGCTTATATTATTTTTTAAAATAATTATAGGAAATAACAAAAAAAAGTTATTTCTGTAAACGTCAGTACAAATCAAATAGGTACAGTAAAATTTTCTGTTTTCGAGAACGAAAAAATTAGTACCCATTTAAACATTCCGACTGAGAGTGAATCAAAAAGCTGATGGATTACTTACGACCTACATTTATTCCGGAAAACAATGAAAAAATATTATTTTTAACGTTTGATTTTTAAGTAACATAATTTCGTTACAATGTTGTCCTGTGCTTTTTCAAAGAAAAGTTGGTATTTTGCAAGACTCTTTGTTTGGATTAGCCATGAAAACGACTTTAAAATTTAAGGGATTTTAAGGATTGTTAAATTTCTTGAAACATTTCCTTGTGATTACTGGTGTATTAACATTGAAAGGTTATGCAGAACTTGATGAAATTTGAGAAACCAAATTTATGCGACATTCTTTTTCAGTGGAAAAATTCGGGAAAAAAATGATTAAAATGAGCAAACAGAAGGTATAAGCTAAAAAATTGGTACAATTTAAGAAAGTAATTGTGTAAATATAAACAAAAAGAGATAAATAGTGCAAAAAATGTATTTTTCTCAAAAATTATTGTTTCAAATATTTTCAAAATTTTTTTTAAACGATTTCAAAATATTATTGATATATACTCGGAAACTAGGTACCATTTTTTTTTCAAAATATTTTTTAAGGTTTGAACTATAATTATGATTATAACAAGACTATTTTTTAAATTATGGTACAGTATTTGTATAACAGTTTTGTAAAATATGGCAAATTACTCACTTTGGCTCTTCAACTAGCTCTGATTTTTTTATTTATTTATGTAACCAAAAGATTTTAGTTCATGCTCTAGATACGTACATAATGATTATTTTAATGTTGAATTTATTCAGATTGGGTCAAAAGAGTTTCATGTGAAGTTTTTTTTTTTGATTTACCTAAAATTCCTTCACAAAATTCCTTATAAATTTATAAATTATCTGAAGTTTAAATAATTAATTGAAAAATATTACAAGAATATACAAACTGAAGTTAAAAATGGTTTTCGTTTTCTTCTTTTTAAAAGAAGGATTTCCAAGTATTCGTATGCGTTAAATGTCAATGGGGATAAAAGTAGAATGTTTTCTTTCATGTATAACCACTTACGTTCTGTGAACTTGTGAATAAGTTGTTTTAGATAAATCGATTTAGGAACATAATACTTTCTTGAGTCTTTGAATTGAAAAGAAATAATGTTAACTTGAACTTTCATAATGTCTGAATGATTCGGCTCTTATGCTCCCTGCGAGCACAAATTGTCAAAATGTCCCAAAGAAGCAGAATGAAAAGCAAATAATCCATTCAAGATGTTCTTACTTTGGATGTGATTTACTAACCCTAATATGAATCATATATTATTATTTTTTATAAATAAAAATATCACCATTATTCATATATTGGTATTTAATGGTCTCGTTTGGTATATCTCTGCATTAACAAATTGATATTTCATAAATTTCATAAAAAAGCAAAACAATTAATAGTTCAATAGATGTTTCGGCAACCTATGGCACGCTGTACAGTTTTCAGTCGTACTCTACAGCACTTTACAAATTTGTTAGTTTTATGGTGAATGGAGATTAATAGTTTTGAAATAGAGCTTCTTGAACTATCATATTCAGAATTATGTGGAAATCAAAATCAAACCTTATTGAACAATGAGAAATTCTGGAAGATATCTCTAACGATAAATTGACAGCTATTTTAAATTGTTAGATGTTTTGAGTTTTGAGTGTTGTTAGAATATTTTAAGTCTTCGAGCAAGTTGTGTAAAAAATGAACATTCAGAGTCGGGTCAAATTGAAAATCACGACATGAAGCATAAAAGTGAAAGGACAAAATTCGTATAAGAAAATAATTTTTTAACTCTATATTGAAGGAATACTTACATATTATATTGTTTATTTCTTATTTTAATATTTTTAAAAAACATTTTTAAATACGTTTAAAAGATACATAATACATAGTAAATGCACAATTTTAATCTTTATATATGTTAAAGAAATTGCTATATTTTGTGTAGTTTATATTTATGTTAATAAATATCTATCACTGAGATGAAAAATTAATATATAATAAAATTATAAATATGTATCCAGGACCTCTGATGTCTAACGCTGCATGTATTTCCGCGGAAATCGAAATGTTTCAAATATTTCCTTCCGTATGACACCCTGAATTGCAATGGTAAATTTGTTTGGTACATCACAGCTTTAAGGTTGCCGACCCGTGATCTAATATATTTCTTTTCATAAAACATACATGGTAACTTTTATTTTTTGCTTAAAGTACGTTATAGTCTTACTAATATTAATAATATTCAAATTCTTCTTCTTTTACAATTCAGTTTTGGGTCACTTAACTTGAGTATAAAGCAGTATTCTATTTCCAGAAATCTTCCTACAAACATCTACTGAGGTCAGTAATTCGGTGATAAGCCTTTCAAACAGATACAGGCTGTCACCAGTTATCTCCCCTGGCGACGTGCGTTTCCGGTGGCTCTACCATTTCTACTTCCCATCAAATAACACATGCAAATATTCATTAGCATCTAGATTTATTTGGGGCTGATGCACGTCTTCCTTCTTGAACCCGTGAACCCCTTTACTACAAAAGGCTATTTATCATAATTTCTTGACCTCAAATTCAACTCGATTTCACTGAAGTAAGGAAAGAATTAAACGATATGCCTCTTCTCTGAAATAGGGCACTTAAAGGAATGAAAACTTTAAATCACACACACACACACATATCAGTTCGTTGTATGGACTAAATTCATGACAGTAACATGATAATATAAACACGTGTTCTACATTGAATTCAAAACGAACAATAAACTAGCTCGTACTTTTTATTCTATTTGTAAGACTTAGGTAAAATTTCAAATTGTGTAATTGGGTAAAGATACTCAAGAGTTATAAAAAGAAATTTCAGCAAAAACATTTTAAAAATAAAGAAAAAAAAGTCTTGTTTTATACATGCATTTTTAAATAAAATGTGACAAATATTAATTTTCTTAAAAAAAAAAATTCTGTAAAAAGCGTAATTTGGCAACAACGAAGTGCATGAACTGATTTGCTGAAATTAGATGAATGCATTTATCGTGACTACGGCATCACGTGCGTTTTTGAACTTGATTGGCTAAAAACACGTGGTTTAAAATTTTATCATGTGATTATGACGTCACATGCATTTAGTCCATTGCTCGGATCAGGAAGCAATGTTTTTAATCCTTCAGTGTAAACTCATTTGGAAATTTATAGAAACAATGACTCTCTCTAATAAATGCTAGTAATTAATTTTATCCGCCATTTCTTCCCTTTATTTTACTTTTGCAGTAGATTATAAGAAGAATCAAAATTCCCTTCAAAACGTCATTTTCGCATAAATTTTTGATTTTTGAATTTTGATTTTATTTTAAAATTTGAAACTTTTTCTTTAAGAGGGTGCTTAAAATTTGTTTCTATCTAATTTAGAACTTAAGTTATGGGGATTTGAATTTCACTCGGTAGCTACTTTTTGGAACCGGAAGTACAATTCTACATTCCGGAAGTTGAAAAAAATGTTTGTTTACATTTTTATTTTACAAAGTATTGCTTAAATATGCAATAGTAGAAAGTTTATACACTTTAAAATATGAATTTGAGTTTTCAGAGTCTTCAAAAATATAATTGACAACAGATTTTTACTGATATTTTTATCCAGAATCTGGCAGGAAAAGAGAGTGTGTTATTGTTTGTTTATATTTGCTTACGATTGCGCAGCACTTTCTAAGTTTCTGTTAAATCCTTTTTTATTGCTGAAAATTTTAACTTTTTTCATTTAAAATGGGAAACTTAAAACGCAGAATTAGTTCAAAGAGAAAACGACAATTTCGTGGTAATGGATCTACTAATAAAGATTCCACAAATTGTAGCTCAACATCCACCAACGCCAGTTCTTCAAAGATCAAAATGCCTGCTGTTTTTGATGAGGAAATGTCAGAGTATGAGATTAAAACACTTACTGGAAATTGAATTATAGATATTGATGTCCTCTTAAATGTTTTTTACAACTTTATTGCCCAAGATGTTTCGAAGAAGGCTTATTGCTTTCTGAGGATTCAAGATATGGTTTGTGTTCAAATTTTGTTATAAGGTGTAAACATTGTAAGTTTTACTCATGGTCTTCTAGTTCAAAGAAAACTTTAAACTGTCCTGAAATAAATACAATATATGTTTATGGTAGAGAAAAATTGGTAAAGGTTTTTCTGTTGGGTTTAAATTATGTGGTACGTTAAATTTACCCAGGCTCATTAAAACTGCGTACACCCTAATCATGAGAACAAACTCATTTCTGTGATTTCAGAAATTAGGGAACTATCAATGCAAAAAGCAGCTTCTGAACTACTTCTGAACTGTGCTATACATCCTTCTAAAAATAAAATAGTTGAATGTGGTGTTTCAGTTGACGGAACATGGCAGCGTAGGGGTTACACTTCCATGAATGGGTGTGTCGCAGCTTTGTCAGTTGACACTGGTAAAGTATTGGGCATTAAAATAATGTCGCCATATTGCCCCATCTGCAGAAAGATTTCTAAAATACCTAAAAGCATTGAATAGGAAACATTTGCAGCAGATCACGTATGCCATAGCGATTTTCAAGGTTCTGCGATAAAAATGGAAGCTGTTGGTGCAACAAGAATTTTCCAACGATCTATTGTGAAGCGAAGACTTAAATATGCACAATATTAAGGTGACGGGGATTCTAAGGGCTTTATCAGTGTCAAAGATACTCATGGTAAAGATAATGAAACAAAATATGAATGCATCGGTCATGTTCAAAAGAGAGTAGGTGAGGAGATTGCGCAAACTAAAGTCAAAAAATAAAAATCTGTCTGGTAAAGGCAAATTCACCGACTCTTTTATTGACCGATTGCAAAACTATTATGGGATTGCTGTTCGTAGCAATGTTGGAAACCTCTCCGGTCTTCAACAAAATGTTATTGTTGCCCTGTTTCATTGCTCATCAAGTGCCAAGAAACCCATTCATGGACAGTGTCCCATCGGGAAGAATAGTTGGTGCTACTACCAGCGAGTATTATATTGTGGCCAAAAGCCAAAAGAAAAATATAAAGGTTTATGTAATGAAGTGTTAAACATGATTAAGCCTACATATTTAGAATTATGCACCAAAGAGCTACTAACTAAATGTCTTCATGGTAAAACGCAAAACTCAAATGATTTTTTTTATTGGCATTATATGGCAGAGAGTTCCGAAAGAAGTTATCGTGTGCCTCAAAACTTTAAAATCTGGTGCATTGGATGCTGTTATACAATTTAATGATGGGTACAAGGGTTTTGTTGACATTTTTTTTAAAAAAAAAACTTAATACAACTCTTTGTTACAAACATCTTGAAGTTTGTACGATTAAGATTAACGACGCAGAACGTCCTTCAACACCAAATGTAAAGCAGCGTAGAAAAATTTTAAAAGCAACCAGGAAAAAAAATCAATGTTTTAGAGAGTAAAGAGGGTGTTATTTATAAATCAGGGGCATTTTAAGTATATCTAGTTGTGTTTAATATTAAAAATTGCAGTTTAAAGTTTATTTCTGATTTATCTTAAAATACATTTTTTTAACGTATTAGCATCTAACAACGTAAATATCAGAAAAAGTTGTGAACCAAATTACTTTAAATTTTACAAGTACATTTATTTTATAGATTTAAAGAACCCTTATTCTATGATTATAGAGTTGATATTTTTTTAGTAACTAAGGAGTATATCATGTCTCGCAATAATTTTTTAGTGATTTTTCAATGTTCTTTTACTCGAACCTTGATAAAAATTGTAATAATTTGATTATCATTAAGAAAATAGTACCAGCCCTAAAAAATGTTATGATGATCAACATCAAATTTACAGAAAAGTGAAATTTTGTTTTCATTTGAGTGAAGTGCGTAATTCTAAAAATGAATTTAATTACAATTTTCACTATGTTTTTCCCTCTAATTTTTTTTTGTGCTATAAGTGAAATATTAAATGTATTTTTCATAGTTTGAAGTTATTTTTCATCAGTAAAAAATATTTTAATAACAAGTATTACAGTTTTTCAAAAAATTTTCTTCGAAGGTATACAGATACCTTAAAATATATTACAAAAATTCTTACCATAAAATCGGACGTATAACGCGCACCTATACTTTACAGCTGCAATTTTATTTTTTAGGTATATTCGCCGAATAACGCCCCCCCCCAAAGTTTTTTTTACGAAGAAACCTGAAATGTACGTGCACAATGCTCTTATGTTTTTAAGTCATTTATAGGTATTATTCCAAGCTTATAGAGAGAAAAAATAATGTACTTCTAAAACTGTAAACCCTTAAGTTTATAAGGTATGCCATTTCTTTTAAATAAACTGTATTTTAATATGTGTGGAGGCCTTATTTCTTTCTAACTTCATCATTTTTTTTTTATTTTTAAATCTATCATTTTTATACCTGGCGTATAACGCTCACTGTAAATTTCGAACTTATTTTTTGTGTTATACGCAGTTATACGCCGGATTTTATGGTATATTCTTCTGTTTTTAATTAAATGTGTTTATAGACAATGAATTCCAAAACTATTTACATACTTCAATACTTAAAATTGCACGGAATTTTAAATTTCATTTACAGCATTTTAATGCTTTGAAATCATGTATTTTAAAACAATACAGAGTGAATCGAAAGTTTTTATCTGATCATAAGAATTGATTAGAAAACTACCATTTTATATAATAATTTAACATTTAGGCCATTGGATAAATCAATGTTAGTAGTTTTATTGTGCATTAAATCGTGCATATGCACTCTCAAGAGTGAGTCATAGGAACCTTTGAAAGGAAGACGTCATTTTTTGCAGAAATGGTGTTCATTCAAGAGAAAGCCCAAAATGTGCTTTGATTTCTCGAGAAGAAACCGCCCATTAATGTTCAGTGTAAGTCCTAACTTTTCTTTTGTGGAAGCAAACCACCTGGCGTGAAATCGGTAAAACAAGGAAATGAAATCCCTTAAGAAATAGGCAGCATATTAAGGATTTTTCTAGAAACGGCAGATCTAGTGAGAGTAAAGCAACTGCTGAACACGTTCGGCAATCCT
This sequence comes from Trichonephila clavata, assembly GCA_019973975.1. Taxonomy (NCBI): domain Eukaryota; kingdom Metazoa; phylum Arthropoda; class Arachnida; order Araneae; family Nephilidae; genus Trichonephila; species Trichonephila clavata. Next base: position 12,565 of record BMAO01022659.1, read on the forward strand.
TTCAACGGAGTACTAAATCACCTTGTGTAAGACGACGCGAACTTTTATTCGTGAAAATAATTTTTGTAAGAATTCTTTATAAAATACTTAAATTATATATATATATATATGAATATATATATATATATATATATATATATATATATACATGCTCATAAAGTGGAAGACATGGTACAGAACACTTGTCCGAACTAGAATAACACTTAGATATTTCCCGAGCTACAAAATGGGCACACTTTAAAATTTACTGCGATGTAAAAGATGTTATAAAAGCTCATAATAATGCTTACAATATATCGAAAACATTTTTGTCTAACTAAAATAGTTCAAACATAATAATTACGTATAATCAGAATAAGTGTATTTTCTCTTACGTTCACATGAAGGAAGAGCTTCAAACACTATTTTAATATTACACCGAACGCGTCATTTACAATTAACACAGTCGTGAAAATATTCAATTGACCACAAATTTAATATATTTTATATATTTTTTTCAGATCATCACACAATTATTTACATGAAAATTAATGAATTGTTAAATTTTTATCATGATAGCAGAATAAATTGATGCGTGTTTTTACTGTAGTCCTATTACAAACTTGGACACTAAACACGCTTTGATTATCCTTTGTAGACGAATAATTAACGAATATTGAAGTTGACAGCCTTCTCATAACTACATCGCTTGAGGTGATAGAATTGATTAATTGAGATTAATGATGATCATTTTACATCTCTTTATATTAAGTGACAGAATTTCTCTCTCTCATTTACGAAGAAGTATATCAACTGTTTACCCCGATATGTTCATTATTTGGTAGGTATTGTTCATGATTTAGATTTAATCAGCTTTGCCGAATACATTGAGGTTCATACTGTGTAAGTTAAATTTTCTCTAGAGTTACTTTCTGTTGAATTAACTGATAAATGTGTGGTGTACATTTCATTATTATGTTGACGTTTACACACAATGCATTTATGAAAGCCTAAGTTTTCGAATTAAAATTTTGAATCAGTTTTACGAACCTTAAATCGAATACATATATCAAGAAAAATAGTTTTATTAAAGTAATAGAATCATTTAAAGAAACGAAAGTATTTCAATGATCTCAAACAAATCATTAAAAAAAGTTCAATTTTTATTTAAGGGTAAAACACATTCTGATTACTTATTTGTTTTAATAGAATTTCAGAGTTTTGAAGAAGAAAACTCTAGTGTTCTAAAAACTAGTCTTAGTAACCTATACTAAGTGAAAGTGTAGGACCGGACCACGTCACATTAAGTACTTATACGAAAAAATCCTTTTTAAAGGAAATAAAACATTCCAATTTTAAAATTATAACACTATTTTTTTCTCAAAGTTTTTATGCGTATTTAATATTTTCTAGAAAGCTAAAGAACGTAAAAACAACAACAAAATAAACAATGCATAGAAAAATATCGTTTTTGAAATAACCTTAGAATGTCTATTCAGAAAATCATTTAAAACTCTTTTTCAACCTAGTAACATCTGAATTATACGAAAAATAACTGGAAAAAAAATTTAAGAAGTAAAACACTTTATCAATATGTATTTAATGCATTTTTTTAATTGAAAACTATTATAAAATCTCCGTGCACCACAAAGTATCAATCGGGGCTCACAAAAGTAAGTATTAATCACATATAACGGAGGAAAAGAAGGACAAAAAATGAGGTTATGAAGGATTACAAATATGAACAACAAATGCACAGAATTTGTTAAAATAGCTTTTGGTGTAAATTAGTTGTTCAAGATTTGGAATTCAATTTGTATTAAGTCCCTTGAATGCCAGTTATAGGATATTTCGTTCACTTTCAAACTTAGAACACAGAAGGAGCACTCGTGCTAAGTTTTCCTCACCACCAATAGTACAATCTCAGGAATATTGAAATGACAAATGTGAATCCAATTATATTTCGTCGCATATTATTGTAGCCATACTGTGTGTGTGTGTGTGTGTGTATGAATGTGGATTTCTTTTTTAAGTGTAGCTGAATTTTTTTTACCTAGAGCTTTAATTTCTAGTTTAATTTTTTTCTCGAAAATATGGAAAACAAATAGTTACCAGGATGCTCTAATTAAAAATAAAATGCCAGATCTCTAGAAAATATATTTCAATTTAAAATGAATTTGAATGTCATTAGTAAAATATAAAATTTTAATGAGATTTTTTCATGTGTTTAAAATGTTGAAGCCTAATAAGTCCCTTTTAAGTTAAAATAGATTCAGTACTTATTCACTTTTTTTATAGTTTTCAATTTATAAATTTGAACATTTTTAAAAACATAATTGTAACGTATAATTTTTTTTCTAACGTAAACTTGAATTAAATATAAAGTCGCTTCGATTGGAAATGGATGCCAATAAAGCTACTACTTGAATTCTACGCTTTTCTTTGGCTCGTTATTTATATGTGTATTTTCTTCTCCGAACTTTTTATATGAGCTAATTGAATTTTTCTAATAACTAGATGAACGCATCGAACTCTCGACAATCCTGTCGGCCCGTAGTGAATTATGGTAAACTTGGTTATTTTTGTTGTTTGAAGTTAAGCTTAAGACATAATTGTTGACGGAAGGAGACACATTTTGTAGCTTTTAGTCGCCATTGTAGAGACGTGAACACGAGCCTATCAGCCTAAATTAAAGCGTAAATTAAATAAATGCCGTCACCGAGGTTTTCCACGTCCATAGAAATTTTGACCGGATCCCAGTCAGTGTAGGTTAGCTGATTGAGGAATGCGATTGGCAGGGTGTGGTTCTTACGCCTGCTGTTTGTCATGTTGTTACTTGCAGGACAAACTGTAAACACATAATATTATTACCGATTTCTACTGAACCATTTGTGTGTGCCAGCTATGCAACGTAAGCCTCCCTGTTTATTTCAAAACAATCTCCATATCATGTTGGGTGACAGCGCTCGTTGTCATGTCACAAAGTCATTCTCCTTTTAGAAAATCCTCCTTACTTATATGACATGAATCATTCTGACTTCGACCTTGTGTTTGAAGTTAAAGAAATCTCTCCGAGGTCACTGATTTCATAACTTTCCATCAGTACTCAGTGCAGTAGGGTGCTTTATCATTGACTTCAACAATCGAAACCTTGTCAATGGCCTCCAAAGCGGCTTTCCGATATTTGTGCAAAAGGTCATAAGCTTTGCCTGTGAGCACACAAAAGAAATGTAATTCAATTGTACTTGTAAGTTCATTAAAAATTGATTCATATATTTTTTGCCATTACTTCATTCACAATCCTTGTATTTGTAATGATGGTTATTTTGTCTCATGGGATGCCACAGCTGAAACTCCATACCCACCATAAAATAAACTTGCGCCTAAACAGGATCGGATGATATTTTCTTTGAATTAAAATTTGAGAGATCCATGTACACAATTTTCAGAGGTCACAATTCCCTTCTGAGTAAATAACGTCACTGTTCATGTGATTATCAAGAAAAACGAAAGAGGAGGGATAGATATTGAAAAAATAAGTAGTAAAATATTATAAAAAAAGTTTTGTAGTAAGTTCAAGAAAAATAAAAATTTAGAATTTGACAATATTGGTTGAAGACCCAAAATCACACATTCATTTGACCGCTCTGGTATATTTAATGTTAATAAACTAATTTATCCGCTTTAAGAAACTTTCACACGTGCTTATTTCTTCTGATAGAAAGTCTTGAAAAGATTTTAAGTGGAAGTATTATATTTTCATGTACATTTTAATAAACTTAATAATTATCTTGCGATATACTGTAAAAAAGCTCATTTAAGATAGCGTGAACTATTATTGTATATTGAAATTTTCTAACTCTTTAGTCGTTAACCACTAAACTTGATAGTGCCGAGAATTTATCATGAGATTATTTATAATGGATTACAGAATTTGTTGTAAGAAAATGCAATTTTTACATTTTATTACATTTTCATGTGTTCATAAAAGATCTAGTGTCCTTTAAAATATGTCAATTTTAAAAATTCATGAATTAATTTTTTTTAGTTTCAACATTTTAAATCTTTTTAGAAAAACCTTAAAAATAGTTGAAAAATCCCCTTAAACACATTTTTTTGTATAATACTTTAGAAGAAATCTATATTCATGGAGAATAAAGTGCGTAATTTGTAATGTTTTGTCTGAAATAACGAAAAACGATTTTACATTCAAGTAATGTAATCACTTTTTGAAGAAAGCGATAATCTGTGACTACACCTATAACTGAAGTTGGTAATTTTTTTTTAACTAATATTTTTTTCTTTATATATCTCCATCTTGTAAATAAATAATGTGTATGTGCTAATCATTTTTTTAAATAGAATTCTATTGAAAACTAAAAATGCAGAAACAATCTATAAAAACCAAAGAAATTTCTTTATATTCTTCCCTTTTCATTATACATGGGACGTAAATAAAAAACAAAATATTTTGACTGAACATTATTTAATTGTCCATCATATGAACACTTTTGCACGCATTTATGCTTAATTCATAACAATAACACGAATCTTTGAGGTTGTAAAATAGTTAAAAAAGATAAAAGGCAGAGAGAGAGAGAGATAAGAAAAGAGATACACCAACTTTAATGATATTTTTAACTAGAAAAATATTTTATTGAAACAGGTCAGAATTTTGATAAACATTTTAGACTTTTTAAATCCATTAAAGAAAATTTAGTCGACAGTGAATATTTAAATACGTTCTTTGTTTACCAGCAATCATCTTTCAATTGAGGGAATTTAATTTGGACGAATAATTAATATGCTTCTAGAAGAATGTCTAAGGCAATATTTAACTGGAATTAAAACAGAAATTGATAACCAAGAAATAATCTAAGTATCTTGTATTAAGTTATAAAGTTTTATTTAAGTTATCTTTCGAATTTTCGTTAAATTATCTTAAAACTTCCCTTTTAAATAAAGCGTTAGATATTGACATTCAAATGGAAGAAAATTGCTGGAAAAAATAACAAATTTTTAAAATTTATATAAAATGGACTCACGGGGTACGTCCTTTCGAACTGAATCGTCTGATACTTCTTACTAAATGTAATGCCTCAGGCAATCTTATTCTACCCAAAGAATTTATTTTTCTATTTTTATGAAAAAGTGATACCTTCCTGGTATCACTAAAATTCTATCGGGATTTCAATGTCTTAAAAAATATTATAAGTCACGATTTTTTTTTCTAAATTCTATAATTTCCATTTTTTTCTTTAAAGAATAATCCATTCAGGGCATTAAACGCAGCCTACGGTTTTTAAAATATGTTAAGACTCTGCTCCTAAGGCGAGAGAAACATTACAAAAGTTTTTTTCAAATAGTTCTTTTTTATCGCGTTGTGATTTCGAATTCATAAAATTATAATCTAAGATTGAGTTAGTGAATATTAAGTCATTACCATCAGCTACTCGAGAGCTTTCCTCAACGGACCTCGTAATTTTGAACGAGTCTAGTGACGAGGACGGCTACTGAAACGGCACCCCATCTCTAACTTCCGCACCGCGGGAAGACGTTTGAGCTCTCGACAGATTTAACGTGCCTTATAAGGCAAATTTTCAGCAGCACTAGTGTCGCACTCGATGACACGACGGCCTCGAGTCAGTTACCTTGACCACTAGGTTACCGCGGCCGCAATATAAATGAAGATATCACAAATTTAATTAATTGCTTTAAAATTTCAAATTATTTTTAGCAACATATTGTATTAACTCCTCTACTCGACGAGTTTTTAGACATATGAGGATTCGAACACAAGGTTCATAGGCCGTGAATTCATGACCACGACCCATTTTCCTCAAAAGCTATAATTACTATTTTGTCGTGTGACTTCCTAAGCTGCTGGAGAGAAGTCCTGGAGTGTGCTTTGTGGATCTCTGTTTGTCCTGAATTCACTTCGCACTGCGTCTGCGGTTGTATTTAGATTTAAACTGAACACGACTGTCTTGGCGCCTAAATGTGTAGCTTTAAATTGATAAATTCTTCTAACGGTGTTTTGTTGCTCTTTAGAACGGATGTTTTACACTAAATGATTTGAGCTGTGTATTGTGAAGAAATACTAGATAATTCAACGCTTAATTATCTAATGGTTAATAGCCTGACATTTGTATGAAATTGATATTAAACCCCAAAACAGGGAACGTAGGTAAACATTTTTTTTTTTTTGTTATTCGATTAAGTTAAAGGCAGCTTTTCATTTGTAACATTTAATCAAAAAAGCTCTTTGAAATGTAACATGTTTACATAGGCAAATTCCCTAACTTATTTGAAGCTCTTTCTTTTACACCGTGCACATAAGCTGATATTACTTATAAGTGAAGTAGGCCACTATAAGAATTGAAATCACATCTAGAAGAAAATCCATGTTTTAAAATTAGCAATTCTAAAACCATATAAAAAATATATTAACAAGTAAGATCATATATATATACCATCACATTTCTTAAAGAAAGAGTGAAATTGCTAATCAAATTTAAAAAAAGACGCTAAGCAGAAATATTCATAAATTCTTAATATAAATATTTATTTATTTTGAGACAACTGGTGTGATAAAGATGTATTTTAGGCGCTTTTTATTGAAGTTCCTATTTACAAATCATTATTTATTTGTTCGTGAATTTGTTGTGCAAGAAGAAACAAATTATTGTATTATAACAAGCAATACATTTTAGAAAATTTTTTTATCAAGTAAATGCATGATGGAGGGACAAAGTTGTGTGTATAAAGTTAATTTTAATATTCTTTTCTGAAAAAAAAAGAATACGCAATTATTAAAATGAAATCTCAATAAAGAGTACACATAAGAGTAAACATTTTTTCAACGTTGAAACAAATATTTCTTTCAAAAATTGCAGTACAATGATACACCTTGCAGAAATTGGAACTGAATATCATAGAATTTGCACCTGAAGATAAAAATGTAGGAAAATAGAAGGGCAATTACTTTATTTAATTTTTTTGTTTGTTTTGATACATGTTTTTTTATTCTCTAGGACATAATATTCAAATAAATACACTAAAGGTTGCAAATTTTAATGCAAATATGAAAAAAAAAAACACGTGTCTGGTTTATTATATAATTGAAACAATTGACACATTTTAATTAAAACGTTTTCTTAAAAGTCCGCATGATTTACTTGCAGTTTCAATTAACATAGTGTTTGCGTGTGTTATTAGTAGCACAAATCCATTTATTTCAAAATATGTTGTCATTTTGTGTTTATATAACTTGGAATAATATGTGCGTTGAAGGAAGAAAGTTGTCTCTTTCTTGATAACGAACAATCATTTCCCTGGTGTCTAGACCTAAGGCTGAAAACGAAGCAATCACGCATGGCCGCAGAAACATTTATCGCTTTAATTAGGAACCTCTGTTTAGAACACAAATTCCATGAACTTTTCACTTTAAATATTTACATTCGAAATAATTAACACCGCATTACCTTTCCCACCCCCGATCTCTATACTGACATTCGTTTCTCATTCTTTCTTTAACATATTTCTGTTTTAAAGAAGACGGATTTTATCCAATGAGAGGTTATTAATACTTTTCTGTTTACATTTGTGCTTATGGAACCTATGTTTAGAATTCTGCAAACTGATGATATACGCCTATATCAATTGTTTAATAAAAAGTATAGTCATTTGTCTCTTCATCTGAATAAAGAATGATGATAATTACATATCTATCTATTTATAATACATATACCTTAAATTCTGGTACATAACGCTTTTTTTTAACAAAAAAAAAATTTAAAAAAAAACATCGAAACTTACGAATGTGTCTAATACGCCGAGTAAAAGAAAAATATTTGATTTCATTAGCATTAATTTTGTGTAAGTATTTGAGTTATGAATCTTCCAAATTGTGATGTTTATTATTAAAGTTATTTATTCTGTTGAAAAATTGTGAGTTAAAAGACTATTTTGAGTTGATAGTCAAAAATCTATCGATCTCTGTGATTCCTTCAAAATCATTTTTTTCCCTTCCAGATCATTTAATTTTGTTTGAATCATGTTTTTGAATTATGTCGCACTAAACAGCAGCTTAAAAACGCTTCAAATTTCTCTTCCAGCATTGCCAGTACTTTTAAGATATGAAAACTTTCTCACTTTATATTCATATAACTCTAAACTACGCGATATTTTGAGTCACACAAACCGTATGTAGCACAACTAAAACCTGCCCATTTGCTTTTAAAGTAATGATTTCCTAAAACACAAACGCATGCATATTAAAAAGATTCTTAAATATATTTTTTTCAAATTAGATCGTAGAATAAGAAAATTCAACTATGCTCACTATGCAATAGCATTCTTTTTAAAGTTGCAATGCATGTCTTGATAAAAAGCTTAGAATATATTACATATTAGAATTCATTGTGATAAGGTATGAGATAGTAGCAATTTTCAACTCAATAAATTTACAAACACAGCAACAACTGCTGTAAAATTACTTATTCTATAAAGTTGGTATGAAAAAACAAGGTGACAGACGTAAAATGTCTTCACTCCTTACGTAGTTACTTTATTAAGGTGCGTGGCAGGGAAATAACAAAACAATAAGCGAACTAACTCTATTGTAGAATATAGTCGGAACAAATATCAGCCAAGTTTAGACTCAAATTCTAGCTCTATGAAAGGTGCATGCTGCAATTTTTAAAAGCACATTAAATATTGGTGCATACTTGGTATATTTTTATGCTTAATTAATAACCTATGACAGAGACATATACGCTTTGTTGAAGTGCTTACGACTGCTTTGTTATGAAAGCTTAACTTTGTTTCTTTCTGAGCTTCTTGCGTTGTAAATCAAAATAATATTTTTAAAGATTTAATTCATCTTCAAACTCCTAGAATTTACATAGTCTAGATACTGGGAGTTCTTTAATAAAACATTTTCTCATTATGATTTAGAAGTTTGATTCATGGATTTTTTAAATTATTATTCGTTAATTTTCTTGTATGCTTATATACCCTTCACATTCAGTGAAGTCTTCTCTTTTTAGTTTTTCGCTATCGCTTTCCTTCACTTCAATTACTATTTTTCATGTACGGAACTGGTACCTTATTACTTTCAAGAAAAATTATTAACACTTATCTGGTTTTAAAAAGGCACCATTCCCACAAATATGCATCTGAATAAATATTGAAAAATGCAGGCGTTCTAAAATACGCAAAATGAGAGACCTTGGACATGCGATTATTGTAACGGAGAAATCTAAAGTATATTAAAGCAGGAAAAACTCAAAAATATTTGCTTAAAAAATATGTCAAGGAAACAATTTTTTTCCAATTTTTTTTCAAAACAAATATATTATGTATTTTTGCTATTTCGGATATTCTTATCATTTTGGAAGAGACAATATACAGAATTTTATGTATTATTTCATGGTTGAATGGCTTTCGAATGTAGGAAATGCCCACACTTAGAAAGCAGGTTCTTTTGGAGAAAACCGGAATCTTGTTCCAGACCTATTTTTTTAATGTAAATAATCTCATTTTAACATGAAGCAAAAAATACGCCTGCAATTAAATCGCCAATATACTTGTTCAAAATACAGTAGAACGACGTTTATCCGAATCAGTTGGGACCGGACACAGTTCGGGTACGCGATTGTTAGGATAACCAAAACCCGAATGTGATCCATGCAGTATATAAAATCGTACACTATCACTTTTAGGAAACGTGCTTGAAGAAAAAGCAAAATAGGTGAAAAATGTCGTAATTGTACCTTTATTGTGGAAAATAATCACTTATTTTTCACTGTATCACTGTACACCTTCGTTTTTTCGCTGAAGGGTCTCTGATTCTCTTGAGCAGCGGTAGTTGAGTAGGAAAGCACTCTGATGGTTGCTGTTCGTACCACTCCATAGCTGTCTCTATCGTAGAAACACGTCTGCATTTGATGGACCCTTGCTACTTTCGTTGTTTTTGTCCTCTCTTCGTCCGTTTCATCTTCGAAAGGGTCGGATTCTTCTTGTACGGAAGTCACAATTTCGTCATTATTTAGCATTTGAAATCCACAGTCTACTGCATCGTATGCCACCCATGTTTCTATATCTCCTTCATCCCATTCTTGAAATCCTAGTATCGATCGGGAAAAGTCGGTAATCTCCTCCCTGTAGTTGTTATTGAAGTCTTTTTCGCCTTCTAAATCTGGCCACAGCTTATCCCATGCATTTTTACACCAAATCACACAACTAAAATTCCCCAAATCTTCCTCACCTTGGTTTTCCCGTCACTTTTGGCCTCCCGCGAAACGACTGTTGGGCATTACACTGTTCAAAAACGTAATCATATACAGTACAAATAGCTGACCAAAAAAAATAATTGGTTCAGATATTTGACACTCCGGATAATAAACGTGCTGATAAACGACGTTCTACATTATACAGAATCACAGAAAATATCAATGCTAATGCGTAGTCATTATATCATATGAAATAAATGAATCTCAGTGCAACTGCCCGAAACTCTATGCTAAATTTCACACAAATGCATAATTTTCGTATAGGCTTACCACTATTCTACAGACATATAAAAAGGTATTTTTTTTAGTAATTATTTTAAATTCTTCTAGTTTTGCCTTGGGTAAATATTTTCAACATTAAATTCTACTGATGGAGAAGTTAAGTTATTGCATTGTCGATAAATGTTAAACCCCAAAAATACCTACTCAGCATTATTGAAATGGGTATTTTCTTTTCTTTTTTTCCAAACAGTAATCATTATAGTAAGAAAATAATAGGTTAAACTTGTCAATTATGGACACTAAGGTAAAATGGGCACATTTAAGCTAACATCTATACTACATGCAATGTTTTTAAGATGTTCGTTTGTAATTCTCAAGTGTATGACAACTAAGTGATTTCTTTGCGTGCTGTGAGATTTACCATCGTTCAGCCAAACCTTATTGATTTGCATGAGTCTCTCTAGAAAATATGTATCGTCTGATCCCCTTCCTGTGTTCGATTTCTTAGGAGTCAATGCTCTTATGAATTGTATCTGATTTCATCAGTTTTTGAAAGTATATCTACATCATGTTTGTATATGAGGATCTATGAACTGAAAATTAGGAATAAGTGAATCTACAAGACAAGAACAGGAATTTTTAGGTTCACCACATATATTACTGACGAGTAATTACAAATTTGTTTCAAGGAAATGCAGAAATTCAAAAGAAGCTTATACAGTTTTGAATTTAAAATTATTCCAAATGTCGTAATTCCATAATAATGATGGTATTTTTGGATTTTTTTCCCGAGATATGTTATTTAACTGCATCTAAAAATCAACATTTCTCTGAACATGAACGAATGATATTGTTAATATACTTCTTAAATTTAAGCAATGGTTAAATTACTAAAACGGATATTTGTAATATTTTTTTGCGATGACACTTTAATGTTTTGAATTTCCTATCATTATATATATATATATAATCTGATTTATTTAAGTTTCAGTAGTCCCTCTAAGTTCACAGAAAACTATTAAACTGAATCGATATTTGAACTGATCTGCGTCTTTTTGTCTGGTTCACCAATTTCATTATTTATTAGAAGCTCGTAATTGGATTCACTCATTTACTTTAAATTTAATTTTCAATTGCATAAATAGTGAAGGCTATTATTTGTAAATTTTATTATCAAATTTGAAAAAGAAGCAAATTTTGATTAAGTTACATGGTAAGATAATGTGAACAATGCCTTCACATTAAATATGTTACATGGTTTTTCATAATGTCATTATTTCAGAACTCTTTTAATTCTTAAAATGTACTGTTTTTACCTCTCGAGCTGAGCTCGGGCAGGCGAAAAGTAACCATCTAGACTCATCCCGAGTGTAGCTCGGGCACTGAAAATATACGCTGAGCAACCAGTCTTTCCAGAATTATGTCTCAAGTGTTTCTTATGGTTTCGTATAATTGAGAAGTACCACTCTGCCTGAGGAATTTTCTGCAAAAAATAGGACTTCCTTCTGCTGTGCTTCCCACTTCACGCTTGTCTCACGTTTTAATCTGTCACGCTTTGTTGACTACATTACCCCGCAGAGAAGAAAACCAATCGTCTATTATTTGTTGATCAAAGAGAGACACAGTAAAAGGGAGAAAGTAAGAAGGGAAACAAGATTCTCTCTAATTACCACATTGCGATGTTGGGTTATGTGCAGTAGTGCGTTTTCGAGTTTTCCTTACACGATAAAAATTTGATCAATAATTTCCTAATTCCGAACTATAAATGCAAAATATTTTAATAAAAAATTTGCAATTAATAATAAAAACTAGATAATCTTAGCTATATATTTATAGTTAGTAAGAATTCACAACAAAGTGTAATCAATTTGCCTTACAAACAATCTACTTTACAGGTAAATTACTCATTTATTTTAATAAATTTACTTCTAATTAATTTTAAAAACGTTTCAACGGGAATGGTCGTATTATGTTTTGAAAATATGCATTAAAAATGACATGTTTCGCTCCATAATCCAATAATAAAATGATCCTGAAAGGCTTAATTATTAATGAAATTGATTTCCGAGAGAGCTTCATGACTTGCCTTCTTATTTTCTTCATAAAATCTTTTCTGATGAATTTTCCAGAGAAATATTTCTTAAAACTTATATTGAAAAAACTGAAAGTGTTATGAAAACAAATTCAAAACCCTAAAACTTTCGAATGTGCTTTTTGATGATTTCCGTAAAAAATAACTTATATAACTGAAAAAAGCTTCTAAAGTTAGTGAAAAAAATACTCTAAAGAAACATTTTAAAGTATGAATGCAATGTACTTAAAATAATCTGATTTATTTCCTGTTTTCATAAAGAAATATTCTCTTTTATCAAAAACAATTTAATAAAAATTTTTATTCTTCAAAGATCAGGTGCAAGCGAACAATCAAACCAAACATTTATTTCATAGAAAATCTGTCCATCTGTTTTTTAGTTTGTTTCTCCAATATTCGGTCTCGCTACGAGAAGCAAAAGTCAGAGTGTTTCAAAATATGATTCACGTCTGTTGATATGAAAAGCAAATTCAATTGAAAGTATTTTAGTTGTATTTTAAAAAGAATAGGATTATCTTTTTAAAAACTTTTTAAATATCTAGGGTGTCCAGCGTTAATGTGACCCAATAGCTAATTCCCGAACCGTTCAGTTTAGATATACACTTCCAATTTGAAAAATGTTTTAAAACAGGTAAAGAATGTTCTTACGTGCTTTTCGAACCAAAAAACCCATTTAGAAAAAAATTACAAAAATTAAATTTTTATACGGTCCTCAGGTCCTATCACTTATATTTAGGAAAAGATGCAGTACACAAAAACAAAGTAAACACAAAAAGTTTAATTTTATTATGATAAAAACTGCCCGAGTTATGGAACTTTAAAAATGTATATTTTATCCATTTTCTCGAACATTTTCAAGAAGCTAGTAAGGGGCCGTCTCCAAAGTAAAATTAGTTGGAACTCTGCCAGGAAACTTTCGCTCCTGCGCGTCACTTTTATGTAAGTCGTTTTTAAATTTAAAAGCATACGTTAATAATACAATAATTGAGTACTTAAGAAATAAAATTTATTCTGTGCACGTGTAAAACATAGAAAAAATAAAATTTTTGGAAGAAGAAACATTTCAAAAGCAGTTCCAAAAGAATAGACTTATATGCTGCGGCGTTAGTCTCATTTGCTGCATTTTTGCTGACCATGACGAACGTTAAAAATCTGTTGTGTAATCGCTTGCAATTGCATAGTCGTTTTATAATATTACGAATTCTAGTACGAGAGAACGAGATGTATACACATGAAGAATGTTGCGAAATGGTACTATTTTATGGGCAGTGTAATCGAAATAAGAGAGAGGTGGCAAGACTTGATGCAATTAAATTTCCCACTCAAAGACATCCATCCTATTGTACAATTGCCGTGCTATCTAACGCTTGTATAAATTTGCGAGTTGTCATAGACGTATTCCCTTGTCTCGTGCCACACCTCGTGCCTTCACCATTATTTAAATTAATTTGGTTATTCTGATATAATGAAGCTCCTTTTTCATGATTGGTGTATCATTCCACATTATGCTATAATTTGAACGGTTAATCCTGTAATACTTTGCTGCTATTTGTTAAATCAAGCTGTTTTAATCTTTTCGGTACAAGTTGTATTTCTTTAATTTTACTTTTATTATTTGCCATACTGCAAAACAAATTGTTAGTCTTTAATGTTTACTATGATGTTTTTCTTTTGCTCTTTCTGTAGATAGTGAATTACTGTTCTCTAAACTCAATTTATATACGACCCCCTTTTCTGAGAAATTCAGATGCTTTATGTAAGCACAAATCGGTCAGTTTTTATTGTAATAAAATTAAACTTTTTGTGTTTACTTTGTTTTTGTGTACTGCATCTTTTCCTATATATAAATGCTCGGACCTAAGGACCGTATAAAAATTTAATTTTTGGAACTTTTTTCTAAATGGGTTTTTTGGATCGAAAAGCACGTAAAAACCTTACCTTTTTAAAAACATTTTTCAAATTGGAAGTACATGTCTAGAACGGACGGTTCGGGAATTAGCTATTGGGTCACATTAAGGCTGGACACCCTGTATATATATATATTTGAAATTCTGCTTTCTGAGGACATGAGTCTGCTTCAGTACTATGTAGCTAAGATTTTATTCTATCATGACTATTGTTATCTTAGGTTAATAACTATTTTGTGTATATTTTTGAAACATAACTAATAATAAATATATAAATTTTTGAATAACTAAATATATCTCCTCTTATTTATAAGATATCAATTGATACGTTTCTTAAAATATGAGAATAAAGTATCTACGGCCTCAAAGTCCACCGCACGGAGGATGATAAGGACCAATGGCCGAATAGTTTCCTCGACTAAGTCCAAGCAGAAATGAAATTGGACCATGGGAATGGGGGAACATGGGGATCATTTTTCAGGAAAGGCAGCATTTGAATAAAAAGGTGCAAACTTTAAAAGGATAACTTTTAAAGGTCCATCTTGTTAATTCATTAATTTGTGGAAATTATCTTTATATTTTTTCAGCAAACATTATCTTACAAATAAAATAAAAAGTGCAAATCATTAGAATTAGAAATCTGATGACCCTTAAGATCTACTTAGAATGAATGTCTTGATTATAATTTCAAATGTGATGAGATGCGGTTAAGGTCGGTTTACTGATGTGAAGAAGCCCTTAGGACAACATGATTCTCTTCATGCTGGAGCCTTGGACTATCCGATAGTAGGTTTGAGAGAGTACAAGCGAATTTGCTAGAGAGTCTGGGAGAAATTTTTGGAGCGTGTGGGTTTCTCCGTCTCTTGTCTCTTTAAAGGGAGAATACGTCACTCCTACAAAGAGATACGTGCCGCAGAATCATATCTGTTGGGAGATAGTCAGGGTAACTATTCAACCATTGGTCCTTTTCACCCTTCGAGCAGTAGTCTTTGAGGCCGCTGATTTGCATGGGAACTGCACCGGTCTCATTGTCATTCGGTTGGATAAAGAGAGGTCAAAGGTTGATTTGCCCTAGAAACTAAGCACTGGTATCGTCCTTCTTAAGTCACTTTTCCGCGTATAACTATGAGACCGTTGGGAAGGAAATAGGTCCTTTGTTTGAGACCACCGCAAGTGAAATTCACATTTCCTGTTGTTGGTCCAATGATTCAAATTCAAGAATTTTAAGGTAACACTATATTTATTTAAAATGCACAACACTATAGAGGAGACTTCTCCGTTACTTTAATTTTCTCTTCTTAAACTAATTACTTAATTTTATTAGCTGTTAGAGATTTACGTCTGTTTGGCATTTAACACTCTAGCTTAAATGTCCTTGTTTGCCCAAATGGTTCCAGTCATAAAATCATGACTGGCATTATGAATGGTCAAACTCTGACTGGTCTGATCGATTAAAATGATGATTGAATATGGTACCACTAATGACTCTCTGTGAAGTGGGGCGATTGCACGTTCCATTCGTCCCAACTTTAAGACCTCACGCAAGATTGGCTTTCCTAGTGAAGTACTAGCTCCAGTTTTGATCCTAGTTCAAGATCAAACTTACGAGTCTGCCACCAATAGCTCTCGTGCAGCTTTTACTTACGAGCTAATAGAAAATTAAATTAAATCTTCAAGAATTTGTATGAAGAAGTTTATTTTTGTTTTTTAAATCAATGGAAATATTCTTCAACGCTACAAAATTTCCCCCTCTCATACTCAGTATAGTTCCTGACAGTCTTGGCAGTCCTGAATGATAATAAAGATAAGCGATTGACCACAATAACGAACTGCCTTTTACTAGATAATATAAGGATTATCCATCCACAGCGTGCGAGTGAAGTTATTTATATGTTTCACCTTCAGTAGTAATTTTCAAACTTTGATAACGTAAACGAGAAACATGCATTATTTTAATATATACACTTGGCTTATGTACGTTATATATAACATCAAACTTATATTTGCATAATAAAAAAATATATGAAAACATTAAAATGCTCAAAAAGAATATGAGATATTTCCAACTCCGTATATAACATGAAATATTTTCTTTTTATGTTTTAGAAACATGCTTGAAAAATATCCAGCATTATTAAGAGTAGTCGGTACTCCTTATCAGGCTAATGTTAAATGAGCTTTTTATGTACCTTTTCTCAGAAACTCTTAGTGTACAGACTTAAAGATTTTTGTGTATATTAATTAGACTTTTTATTAAAATGATCTTAAGTTTTCAAATATATTGTTTAGTTTTTCAAAAACATCATCGCAACAGTATCACAATGAGTTTTTTGAAAAATGTCATTTGTTTTCACGATAACTGACTTTTACAAAAATATATGGGAAAATTAATAAAAGCTCCGTTCAATATATATAGTTAGATATCAGTAATATTCAGTGAAGATTGCAATTGCTTCCATTGAATAGGTTATGAGAAAAAGGTACAGCATTTTTAAAAACACCGTTTTAGATAATTGCATTTTATTATAAAATGTCACTTCATCAAACAAATTATGATTACAATCTGTATTTGCACTATTTTTTCAAATATAGCTTATTCTCAATAACTTTATGACTTTTTACTTATTTTTTTTACTTAGATTTCTCAGAAATACATATATAGCATTTTCACTTTAATCTATCGAGATATTTTATAGCATTTGCATCATTATTCTCAAATCATGCATTAATTTTTGAAGAATTTTCTGTTCTGATACATTATTGTGATTATAAATCATCATAAATACCATGTGAAAATGTGTCAATACATGAAAATAGACTTTGGTAATACATCATTATACAACATTTCGAAAAATTTCATTAGTGTTTTTAAATTCACATGCATACACAATTCTTAAATATCAGAATCAAAAGGATTCTTAAAATATTACAAAAATTATATCCAAAATAAACAAGAAAACTGATTTTATGTTTTTAAACATGAAATTTGTGTATTTTTTGGTATGTAACAAGTTTGTGCAACGAAAAAGGGTATGCATTGAAACTATTGAACACAAAACCAAAAGTTTGTGTGTGCATTAAATTAACATTTATCTTATTACAGAAGTGAAATTTTTTTTTAAAATTGATCAGTATGTTTAAAAATGTAATTTTGTAGAGTAGAATAATGAATTTTATAAAAATTTTCCTTTTCTATGCTGCGAAATCTGCTTTA
>BMAO01022660.1:0-27906 GCA_019973975.1 Trichonephila clavata
ATCCCTCTGGGAAACGGATTGAACGAAAAGAAATTTAAAGTATTAATAAAACTCTTTACAGAAAAATTGATGTTTGTTCGTTTTGTTTATCTGGTACCAGAAAAGAAAGATTGTTATGTGTCGCTAATGCTGTTATTGAAATACGGAAGCAGGTTAGTTCTAAATATATTTAAAAAAACCTATTGTGAATTATTTCGTTACAGAAACGAATGATTTCACATTTTATCCGCATATAAATTTCGCTATGTGTGATCTGAATACGTGGTGTCTCAATACTGCTTTTAAAAAATAAGAATACATGCCTCTAGATTCAGGAATATTTATATAAATTCGATAAGATCATATTGATGTAATCATTAAATCAATATAAATATAACAAAATGCAATTATATATGTAAATGTATAATATATGTATTAAAAATATGCAATCATAAGATGACGCCACAGTTTACATAATTTTAAAAATATATTAATTTATTTTTGTGCATTATTCTTTAACATTAAGTATACTATTCCTTCCAAAATCTTCGTATAAAATAATTTAGGTTTTCAAGTATACAAAGTTATAATTTTAAATGATTTTGTTAGTTTATTAAGTTTTACTTGTATGCGGTTGTGCGCAAAGTTGCTTCTGCGTTGCCGGAAGTTAAAAGGGCCATGATTTAGGGGGTATATAATTTAAATTTTAATAGCACTTTATACCCACATAATTTTAATTTTTCTATATTATGTAAGTCAATTTAGTAATATTCATTCTTGTTATAATTTTTCTAAACGCTAACGGTGATTTTAATTTAATCTTCTAAAAATTATGACACATTCATATACCCTATACTCTTTCCCTAAAGCCTAGCAGTAAACGCATATTACAGGTAAAGTTTGGCTGACCCCAAAATACTTTTTAAATCTGCAGTCATAGTTCCTAAGGCTAAGAGTTGTTGCTGCTGTTGCTTATGCCACCTGCCTGACGTAGTCAGATCGAGGCCCACGAAATTCATAATGGCAACGGGCTAGAGATATGTCTGTCATTAGCCTAAACTTTGAGCCCATGAAGGTGGCAGCACGATTTTGCTCACGATAGATGGCAACACCATTCGGATTCACAGATTTAACGAACACGTTTTCTGTTTGTACTCGGCGAGTATTTGGTGGCATCGGGTATCGAACTCATGCCTTCCGATCTGGCGTCGATGCTCTACCCACAAGATTAAGAGTTTGCTATTGTACTGTTGTGGCTAACTCATTTCTTACGTATACTGTCTAATTTTGTTCTTCTACTTACGCTTTGCTTATTTACAATTATAGCTATTTAATATATTTATTTTTTATTCTTTATATAATACACAAACGCACACCGAGATTCATAAAAAAAAGAATAAATTCTTCTCTTTTATTCCAGAGATTTCGGTCTTTATTCCTTTTTACTTCATGAAGCTCTTCTGAAATCTCTTTTAATTATATGATTTTCTGGTGTTAAAGTGCAGAGAAATATTGATCAGATCCATTGGCAGCTGTAATATTGCATCATATCACCATGAAATCTGTTAACGTTACAATTTTTAAGCAACAAACTTGTGATTTAAATGGTATTTCTCGTTAGGCAAGAGAAAGAAAAGAATTAAGCATCACGCGATGTCTCGAAGGGCTCAAGACCATCGTGAATTAAATAAATTTTTTGAAACATATCTTAAAAGGATATTGGTATAAGCTTATACACTTCTGTCTCCCATGTATATATATAAATATATATATATATATATATATATATATATACATATACACTAATGTCCAAAAGTAAAGCATACATCGTAAAATGCAAAAAACATGAAGTAAATATTCGTAAAATAATTCCAAATTTTTTGCGGATAGTAATTGGGTGAAGAAGAAACATTGGGTTTATGCAAAACTTTGCAATCGACTACGACCTGCGCGAAACACCAGCGCATTCCGGAACACGTAGAAACCGATTCACGCAGCATAGGTACTTCATACAAGTTTCGTGCAACTGCTGTGCGAAGGAACATTGTTAACCATCAAACAAGGTGAATGATGGCACAAAGACGCCAATTGGACATGCTTACGAAAAGAAGAATCGTTGAAATGCTGGAATCCTCACGATCACAAACCGAAGTGTTGCGAATTCTGAATGTGGACCAGTCTGTGATCTCAAGACTGTGGCAGAGGTTTCAAGGAACGGGAGATGTTATCTGACAACCAGTATCAGGTCGACCAAGAGTCACAACCCCTCACCAAGACCGATATCTTGTAATAAGTGCGCGACATCAGAGGGGCAGTACTGCCAGAGCACTGGGTTCGGCGCTCACAGTCGCCACAGGAATACGAATTTCGAGACAAACTGTTTACAGGAGACTCAATCATGCTGGCCTGTATTCCAGAAGACCAGCAGTTTGCATTCCCCTCACGTCTGCGCATAAACGCCCACGTTTGAACTGGAGTTTTGAAACATCAGCATTGGACTGTGGGAGAGTGGGCCAATGTGATGTTCGGTGACGAGTCCCGGTTTAGTCTGAGTATTGATTCTCGGCAAGCAACGATATGGAGAGAACGTGGAACACGTTTTTTACCAAGAAACATAACGGAAATAATCCTTTTCCATCAAGGGGAGCAATGATATAGGCAGGCATCATGATGGACGGCCGCACAGACCTACATTTCTTTGACACGGGGTCTGTGACTGCTCAAGGATACACAGACGAAGTTCTTGAGCATTATGTTCGCTTGTTTCGAAGTACTGTCGGTCCTGACTTTATATTCATGGATGAAAATGCGCCGTGTCACCGAAAGGTGCTGATTGATGACTTCCTTGAAACGGAAAACATCCAGCGCATGTCGTGGCCTGCGACCTCCCCTGATTTAAGTCCTATCGAGCATGTATGTGATATGCTCGGGAGACAAATTGCAGCCCTTTCGCACCCACCAACCCTCTTACAGAACTGAAGAGAGCTCTCCAAGAAGTTGGAACCGTTTGAGCCCACAACTCATTCATCATCTCATAGCAAGTATAGTATATCGCTGGGCAATATGCTTAGCTGTCAGAGGTGATCACACGCCTTATTAAAGTGCAGCATCAGTATTTTATTTAATGTTTTCTTTCATTTTTTTTCTTTAAGGTGGGAATCTTTGCTATGCTCAGTTTTCTTTCAAACTGCTGCTTTGAATAATAAAATTAATTATTATCATTCTTTTGGTTTGCTTCCTTATTTTACAACCATTTTTCTCTCACATATCACGTTTCCCGCCATTCTGATTTACAGTTCCTTCTTTATTCCCATAATTATCAATTATGCTTAACTTTTGGACACCAGTATATATATACAGTATTGGCAAAAGTCCTGAACACACTCATTTCTTAGCGTAATTTTTGTGTCTGACTTCCTTTTTTGTTGTGAAATTATCGCACTATCTTAAATATTGTTTTTGATTTTAATGTATTTTTTTATGCTGATTTCAAATCTACTACTAGTGTTTTAATGACTAAAATATTTTTTGTAGTAAAGCTGCCTGAACACAATAATGTGAAATATTTGCAGAATAAAACAATATAGAATTACATAATATGCAAAGAAAAATAACACGAAATTGACAAATACGGTATATTTAATAAGCATTTTGAAAATTGCATTGTTGTCACACGTTAGAAAATCCATATTTTATGGGCCAGCCGTTTGCTTTAATTACGGCTCTACATCTTTTTGGCATGGAATGCACCAATTTCAAAAGAAGATCTTCCGTGACAATATGGTTGAAGGAAAATATTAAAGCTTCAATTAATTCACGTTTGTTTGAAGGTTTTTCTTTGAAATTTCATAACCAATTTTAAACCATAAGTTCTCTATCGGATTAAGGTCGGGAGACTGTCCTGACAAGTTCATTCTATTCACAGTATGGTCTTTCAACCATTTCTGGACTACATTTGCACGATGACAAGGGGCATTATCGTCCTGAAAAATCCATGACTGATTCCCAAAAAGATCTCTCGCAGTTGGTAGCAATTTATTTTGTAGTATTTCAATGCAATCCATGGCTTTCACTGTTCCGCTAACGATGTGAAGTCCTCCAACACCATGAGAAGACATGCAACCCCACACCATCACTTTTGTCGGATACTTTACTGTAGGTTTCAGACACTGAGGGCTGAATACGTCATGAGTGCGTCGTCTTACATAGGCACTACTTTGGTTGCCAGAAATACAAAACTGACAAAACTGACTCTCGTCACTAAATATTACCTTTTCCCAGTCTTTAATAGTTCATAATGAATGTTCCCTTGCCCAAGTCAATCGCCTCTTGCGTTGAAATTCAGTCACTAATGGTTTTGGGCGCGCTTTACAGCCTCGTAACCCAATTTCCAGCAGTCTTCCTCTAACAGTTCTTGGGCACACACTCACATTTGATGTCAATGTCCGTTGTTTCAAAATTTGCGAGGAATTAAGCTTTCTGTTTGAAAGTGAAATTCTGTGCAATAACTTGTCTTCACGTAAAGATGTTTTTCTTCGTCGTCCTGATCACCCCCTGTCCGCAATAAAATTTGTTGCAGAAAATCTTTTCAAAGTTCTCAGAACAGTAGAAAAGCCACATGGTACTTTAGCAGAAATTTGGCGCATAGAATAACCTTCTTCCTTCAAATGTATTATTTTGTACATTTTATTCTCAGGCAGATATGAAAATTTAGCCATAATTCCAATATTTTCCACAAACGCACTTCAAATTGCTTTCAATACAGTATTTTCCACAAGCACACCCACACACAACTACATTCAATACAATAAACCACGTTTCACCTTTTTCTTGTTGTTGTTGATTGAAATAATGGAGCATTTCATAGGTGGAAAACACACTCACTCATTCTTACAGTGACCTTGTGCTTTCTTGTCAAGTGGTTTTCCACATATCAATAAAACTATTTACTTTATATGAAATCTACAAACAGATTTGAAATCAACATGAAAAAATGCATTAAAATCAATAACAATATTTAAGATAGTGCGATAATTTCACAACGAAAATTGAAGTCAAACACAAAAATTAAGCTAAAAAATGAGTGTGTTCAGGACTTTTTGCCACCACTGTATATATATATATATATATAATATGCTCCACTAAACACTAAAGTCTGAAATCCAACTACACTACAGGCCAGTTAAATTGCTGCAACAGAAAGAAATACTGGTAACAAAATAATATTTATTGGACAAATATATTATACTATTTATAACAATTGATTAAATTTTTAAGAAGTTTGGTCGAATAGATTCTGAGAAACCAGTACCCAGAACAACAACTCTGGCAGTAATAATATCATTTATACGCCTAAGTATTGAGGCAATCAGATACTGGTACAGATACCCATACAGCTTCAATATAACGACACGGCTCATCAAGCATAGTGACAGGCTAATGGTGACTAGCCAATCACTCATTAATCATAAACCAGAAGTGTTTTATGGGCGAGATATCTGTTGAAAGGGCAAGCCAGGGCAAAGCCGAACATTTTTCTTATCAAGGAGCGTGTGTACAATACTGGCAACATGGTGGCGTGTATTATCCTGCTGAAAAATGTAGATATGGCAGGGCTCGAATAAAGGGTAGAGCCACGAGTCTTAGCACACTAGAAATGCATCAACCACTGTTCAATGTGCCTTCAATATGAACAAATGTGACTAAAACTTCTATTCAACAGAACTTCATGCTGTCACGCTAGGTGGTAGGCCAGTATGACAATGATGAATACGCGCTGCCAATGTTCGTTCACCACGATGCCGCCAAACATACATGTGATGATCTTGATGCTGTAAACATAACCTGGATTTATCTGAAGAAATTATGTCTCATTCGTGTGTACAAGTTTGTCGTTGATCACACAATTGAAGACGCTCTATTCTGTGATGCAGCGTCAAGAGTAGCTGCAACCACGGCATTCAACCTGAGAGTCCCCGCAGTTTTAAAAGTCATCAATTTGTTCGTACAGACACTTGTCTTGCAAACGATCCCAATTCTATCGTCACGTGGATGCACGATTCATTAAGGCCTTGCGGGTAACACTCTGTCTTTTCGGTTGCTAGTGATTGGGGGCCATTGAGATCCATCACGGCTTTCCTTATTACTACCCTGAACCCAGCGATTCCATATTCTGCTAACAGTCATTGGATCTCGACCGATGCCAGTAGTAGTTGCAATCACTGAACGCTTCAATTCAAACTTTATCAAAGTCAGAAACGTGCTGGTACGCATTTCTACTTCTTACACAAGGCATCGGAACAGCTTTTCACCAGGCAAAAACGTTCGAATTGTTTAAAAATCCGGCAGAACAATTTCCTCATTTAAACGCACTGCAGTGGTCACTACTAGCATCTTCTTTGTCTGAATGCGCGCTGAAAAGCTAATCATTTGCATATCGCAACACTTTCTTCCTGTTGTTTAAATTTCACGTCTTTAACATGTCACCTTTTCTTGGTGTAACAATTTTAATGTCCAATGGTATTTGTGTGAGTTATTTAGTTCTCTTTTATAACATTTGTTTCTTTAAACTGTAGAGCTTTCAACAAAATAAGGTTTTCTTAAGCCTATGTTCTTAGTTAATGTGCACATTAACATATTAAATATCATTAAAATGCAAAATTTAACTTCTTTAATTTTCTTCTATTTTCCTTTTCTCTTTTCGCTTTCTAAAGATAATCCCCCTGGGATTTTGTCATTTGTCACCTGCATTTATTTATTTTTATAATTATGTCGACCGAGAAAGCATAGCATAGCTAATTCCATTTTCATATTCATTTCTGCCTGTTAACGCGTGAATTCGCGCCAAGATTTTTTAGAACGGTAAATGTAACTAGAAAAAGGAAAGCAAGCTCCTAATTGTTGAGAAAAGTAAAAAAAAAAATGTTATTCACACATTTTATGGAAGAGCCTGAAGTGTAACAGTGCTATTAATGACGTAAATAAAGTATGATTTCATCAATAAAAATGTAAGCCAAATAAAAACTCCAAGAAAAAAAAAGTTATCCTGAGATTACAGGATAATTGAAAGGTATGATGTGTTGGTTGCAAGAGGCTGTGAAAATACTTTTCAGCCAATGTCAAACACTCGAGAAATTCAAACAGAAACTGTCCCTGTAGAAGAATTGTTTGACACATTATATTCTTTTTATTTGTCGATTTGTCATGAAGGAAGAGACCGTATGATGAAACAATTTAACGCAAGTTATCAAACTATAATCCAAGTCCAAATAGAAATTCGAAATTTTTTTTAACAGAAGCAAAATTGTGAAAGAAAAATAAATTGTTGTAAAGTTAGTGTGTCGAACACACGGGCCGAAACGATCACTTGTGTGCTCCACAGAATGAAAAGAATTTAACAGCTCCTCATATTCAGCACGTTTTTGTCAAAACGAAAAAAATTGAGATCTATTATATATTCTTAACAAACAACAAAACTTTCAAGAAAGTTGAGTAATAGTGTTTTTCTAGGCTACATATAAATAGAATTATATGTTTTATGTGCTATAATGTTATTAGTATACTAAAATTGTACAATACTAGGCGTCATTAAGAATATAATAAATAATCATATGACAGTTGTGATAGATTAATGAGACAAGAAAAATTTGAAAGATCTCAAATTGGGACTGAAAAACAAAAATTCATTATTTTCTAAAAGAACACTAGAATATGAAAAGGCGTTGCTTGCTTCACATCTTCTTAGAGTTAATAATTGAACTTTTTCGAAGCCTGTTACTGAAGGTGAATTCATAAAGAGATTTCTAGGCAGAACTGCAGAAAATGTTTGTCCAGAATATGGGAAGCCTTTTCAAGCAATCCCTTTATCTTCATATACGGTTTCAGAAAGAATTACTGATCTGAATGAAAAAATTTTATCACATAAAAGCAAAATCATCTAGTTTCGAAGACTTTTTCATTGACCTTAAAAAGAGTACAAGTATTAAGGGCGTATCTCAATTAGCTACAGGTCAGATAGTCTACGATTTTGCGTGCTTGCGAGACGGAGTTAAATGTTTTAGAAGAATTGTTAAACTTTGTACAGACGTATACCACTTGCACAGGTCATGATGTACTTTTTTGTGTTCTTGACCTACAAAAATAATCTTTTCCGTCAAAATGATCTTATTTAACGTTAGGTGAAAGAACTATGCACTTAATACATCAAGAAGCATAATGTGTGAAGGTTATGGACATTGAATAAGTGCTAACACCTAAAAAAAGTTATTGATTTCATAAAACCTCGAGGCTTAAATCAGTGACATTTCTCTGCTTTCGTAAGTGAATCCAACACTGATAATTCCGTTTTGTCATACTATACCAAGGTTCCTTTAGCTATTTAGGTCTAAGGGGTACTTGAAGAATAAACCAATTCCCTAATTCAGCAAAAATCAAGTTACAAATCTGTTTTTTGGCACAGCCTGTTAACAAGATTAATCCTTTATTTTCGATATAACAAAACAAATAAGATTTAAATTTACAACTGTAGATAAAAAATCAGATCATTAAAATATGTGTGACCAAATAAAAATATTCGAAAATAAATTAATTCCATGGGAAAAAAGGACTAAAAAAGAAAGTTTAACGTATTTTGTGACACGTATAATAAAAAAAAACAATTTTCAAGTGAAACCGCATTGTTTATAAGTTTACAAAAAACACATGGGAAGAATTTTAAATTTATTGGAGATATATCTTTTCTTCAATTTATTGAATAGATTTAAAATCAGTACCGACCAATTAAGATAATGAGAGATTTGAGGTGCATTGTAATTCAGAATTATAAATAAAATTTAGTGAAGTTAGCAGAGCAGAATTTTACACATATTTACTTGCCATGTGTGCAATCTCACGAAAATTTGTATATGAAAAAAATTCTATATTTGAAAGCACTTATTAATGTGAATAGATATTTTCACTAATAAAGAGAAAAAAGCCTGCTAGCAGATCTAGAATTATTAACAATCACAAGTTTCGAAAGTAATCATTACCAACAAAATTTCTCATGGAGTAGAAAAGAAGAAACCAAAGAAAAGATGCCAAGCAGAAAAAAAACCATTACAATTTAGCTTCTCTTGTTTTTTCCCCTTCAGCACACTTTTCAAAAAAGAACTTTATTTCTGAGAAAATTATTTTCATAGTTCACACCTTGAAGCTTTTGTAAGCCCAAGGCTTGTTAATATGACCCAGTCATTTTTTGAGTTTGAAACCCACTCTTGAGTTTTTGAATTTGACATAAAATGAGTTATATCATCACATTATTAGAGGCAGAGTACATTTAATCGATTATCAAACTCAATAAAAAGTTATTTAAAATGAAAATTTCTCAAATACTGAAATGCCTAAGCAAACTCTGTTGTATTCAAACCCTTAACATCAAAACGAAAGCATAAGGTAATATATAACTTGCTGGATATTTTACTCCTTTTTGGTGATGTAAGTAAAATTTTGCTCTAGAACACAGTTTCCCAAACTTTTTTGTCTCATAGACCTCTTGGCATGTTTTTTGGTTTGGCGTAGACCCCCAATTTAGCTAATACTAATTTTATTTTTCACATTTATCATTTTAAATGTCTTTTTGACAGCTGGTATAGGGCTACTTACTTTAAGAAATTTAAATTTCTAACTGTAGAAAAGAGATAATGTTAAAATTAAGAAGCACACACATCTTAATTATTTAAATTAAAATTTATTTAATATATAAAATTTTTGTTGCATAAAGTAACTGAGCAACAAACAAATGCTTTTAATGGGAGGGATTAATCTTGTATTTCAATAACAAATTTTCCAAATTTGGCATCAACCTTGTCAGATGTAACCCTAAACATCATCGGTTAGTAGTGTCCAGTCTTTTTTTCTGGAGTTTGGCAACCTTGGGGCCACTAGGAAAATCAATTAAAAACTTTCTCAAGATAATCCAATATTAAAGACAATTATTAGTAATATGTTTTTGAAGCCAAAAGTGCTGATATCAGTTTCTATACTTTACTTCAATATCTCCGTTAGTGTCTATTCCTATCAATTCCTCTCGTAATTCGACATTTCTTATTCAATGTGACCGTATGAACTGATTGCCTACTGTGGTATTACTATAATCAAATCATTCTCAAATCTATTTTCAAAATCTGAATAAAGGGATTTTAAATGTTAAACGTAGGTTAAAATGTCATTTTCCGGGCAGATTGTCTGTGACAAATTGAGAAACTGAAAACTTTCAACGTTAATTTTTTACTCCTTTAGATTAGTTTTGGCAAAAAAACGCCGAAATGATGGTCGTTTTAATAAAATTTATGCTGTTGCCTAGGAACTGCAAATTAACCTCATTAAGTTTAGAAAATATATTTGTTAAATAAGTAATTATTGATTGTTGATTAAATTTTCTTTTAAAATTAAAGTCATGGTCTGGTTAAATAAAAGTCATCATCGTAGACCCCCATTAATACTTCATAGACCCCAAATTATTTTTTCGCTGCCGTGGACCCCTTGCAAGTCGTCATAGACCCCTGGGGGTCCATGTGGACCACTTTGGTAATCACTGCTCTAAAATCTCAATTTTGCTGAAGGAAGAATCTAAAATCTTACCATTAAAATTTAAAATATTTAACAAATAAATTACTAAATTTCAAAATGATTCATAACAAAACTGTAGCGATGGTATCTATATAAGCCAGTAACAGCCTCCGGACTGAAGTGATAGCTTTGGTCCTGAGGTATGATACGTGCTTATGGAATGGAAGGTATCATGTTCTGTCTTCTGGATAAGCACCACTTCAAAACCTTGGCACATCTGAAACCAAGGAATTATTTAAGAAAAAATACAAAATGAGACACAATTATCAAATAAAATCAAGGCAATGAGAATAAGACGAGTTCATTATACTTGAATTGTCCAGATAATAGAGTGAGGGTGTATAATTTGCAAAACAAATAAAGAAGATACATATATCTTTCTGTGCAATTAAAATATATTGAGAAACCAGGCGGGTCTGTGTCTCTCATAAGGGAAATTTGTAATCTTATTTTTCTCAATTGATATCAATTACAACTTTATTGTGTGTTAAATAATGAAAGACATTGAAACACACCTGATAGTGTGATTATGGGATCAAGTCAAATCTTAGCGAGGGAATATTAATTATTTTTATCTTTTACAGAAAATAAAGGAAGTAAAATAAGTTATTGATAGTAAAATTTCAAACTATCTTATCTACACTATTATCACCTTGGATTCACAATATAGTTTTAAATAATATTTACTTACCCAATATTTTCAAGGAATCACTTTTGGAGATGAAAGCCTAAAGGTAATTTAAGGTAAAATCCTGATTTAAGGACTTAAATCAGAATTAGTCCTTAAATTAAGAATAGAATTAATAATAATCTCAAATATCCTACTCTTAACGCTTTTCTCTTGATGGCTTGCTAAGTAATATTTATGTAAAATCTGTAAAGGGTTATGATAACTAGGAGAAGTCACGGAATGTATTGAGAGGCAAGGAAAAATGGCTATTTCTGACGCAAATTTTTGTCATAGAATTAAAATACTGAAGTAGACTGTTTACAGTCGGATCTTGCTGAATTTTAACTAGAGTTCTTAAGGAAATAGAAGGTATAATGGAAATAGAGGAAAATGCAATACTTTAGAAATGGTATCTAAGAAACAGTTCCATACATAACCCGTAATGTAAGTATTAGTCGAAAGATTATTTTAAGAAAAGATAATGTTTTTATTGAAGAAATGTCTTTACTTTATGCAGGAATGAAGGAATTCCTTAGTCCTGAGTACGATATCAGAAAAGCTTACTGTAAATCAAAACATGCCATCAATAGATAGATTTGAAGGAAAATAATGTTATTTTGTAGAATTGAAGTGCATCAATCTTTAGATTAAAGTAAAAAGTAAATACAGTTAATTATATTTTTTACAAATTTATTTTCTTTATTGATAAAATACTTTTAAGTCGTTAACCCTTAATCTACCGCTTTATGTTTACTGCAGTTTTTTTCATGCAACATTTTTTTAGTTACTACATTGAAAATTAATTAATATACATAAACAAAATACTCAATTTTGGGAAATTTAATCCGTTAGAGCTATTAATTAAAGGTATTCAACTCTAAAATTAATTATATACACTGTTAATTTAAAATAAATTGTCAAATCGTTTTCTAAGGTCTTCAATAACACACACAAAATAAGACGTCTTTCGAAATTAACAATTTTTTTGGAACAAAATGACAATCTTCGCAATCCGATCAATATGTCAGCTAAAATTGCAATTTCTGTAATAAAACTATTCGACTTCCCCACTAAAATACTCATCAAAGAACCCGTGCTCTATATATCTTGAAGAGTGGATTTAAAAGAATATTCTTGCTAATTATCGTCAGAGTATTCGTAAAAAGGTTATTCTATGTCACTTTTAAAGTGAGGGGTACATATAAGTACCATCGGTAGATAAAGGGTTAAACTGTGATTCATTATATTTTGCTTTTTTCATTGACTGACTTTATCAATTAAATTCTTCAGATGTCGAAAAGTAAATTAAAACATACGTTTCAACATTTACGCGTATAATTTATTTATAATTGTGGATGAATATTATCAAAAATTTCTTATAACTTCACGAAATAAGAATATAAAATGCATTTTAATCAGGAAAATCAAATATTAAGAATCATTTGCTACAGCATGATTTTGATTGTATAAAAATGTTGCCAGTAGTTTATTTTTAATTATCATTATTTCTATGTTTTCATCTTAGAAACCATGATATTTATTCTCTACTAGTTTTCCATAATCCGTTAAAATAACTTATGTTTTAATATTATTAAAATAATTAAATCTATTATTTTCATATTATAATTTAAAATCTTTTCCCTTAAAATAATTCTGGAAACAGTAATAGTGAAATTCTAAGAAAATTAAGAAAAAAATTATTATAAAATGAGAATACTGTAAAAGAGAAAGATTACTAATAAATATAAATAACTATTAGTTTTAAATTATATGGCTCTTTATAAATTCTGAAAAATTAATTATTCAATTAAATTGATTTTTTTCCAAAAAAAAATGTTTAATTTGACATAATGATATTTATATTTTAATTGCAAATATAGTATAATTAAATGACCTTTCAATAAATAAAAAAATCAGCAAAGAAGAATATTTTTTAATTCATATGTTTTAAACAGTGTAAAAAATGAGCACTTTTGTTTCATATTAATTATATTTTTTAAATAAAGCTGTTTCTTCTTTTCAAATAAGTAAATCTCAGAATAAAGTCTAGCATCCATTCAAAAGAATGAATACAACATGGAATAAGTATTTGTCATCTTATTTACTGAATTAAAAATAATGATATGTTCAATTTTATTTTCCAAAGGTCACATTAGAATTTTCATGTGTTCTTTTAATTTGAGCGTCAAATTCCACTTAAATACAAGTTGGATCTGAAAACTTTAATTAATTTAAGCAATCGAAATTTATTTAATAATTAACAATGCAAAATAAAAAAACAGCAAATCACATTGCACCCTACACAAAATCAATTTTACATTACATTGTTGTCAAGTGCACGGGGAGCAAACTCAAAATTATTATCTGTGTCATTTTTTTAATAAAGAAAACAAAGATTAATCTTCTTTCGAAAAATGCGATAGAAGATAAGAAAATGGGGAAGGGAAAAAATCATATTCTCTCTTATGAAAGAATGAAAAAATAAGTAAGGTAAACTCAAAGCTTTGAAAACAACTCTTTCTCTTCCTAAAGGCTCAATCAGTGGAAGAAAATTCTCCTTTGTTATGGTCTTTTATCGCAAAATAACACCATCACAGATTCTTTACAAAAGGTGTTTACGAAAGAGTTATGCGTTGGACTTCTTGTTTGTTGACTTTGAAATTTCTTTCTTCGTTCTTGATACTACATTTGTTGACCTTACTGATGAAAAGCCCTGAGCTGGGGGGGGGGAGGAACCTAATGAATGTTTTTGACGCGAAATGATATGCTTACTGATGTGTTAAGAATCGAGATATAGTTGGGAAATAACTATTGTATGGAATGTCTTTCCTGAAGCAAACTAATTTACTTGCTACAACGATTTCGATATACGTAAATTCTTCTAAAAGCTTTTTTGTTCAAACATTAGAGGGAATAATTCAAAGTATAATTACTGGAATTCTTTTGTCTGAGTAAATTCGAACACTCCACTGAGGTTTGGCCGTACATATTTTCATCAAATTGTCTTTCAGTGCAATTATTTTCTAACTTAATAATAAGTTCTCGATTCTATTTTCTTAAAAGAAACGAAATACAAATTAAATATAAGATAAATCTAATTAAATTGCTCTCAAATTCAACCCAAATGTGATTCTTAATACGCTTAGATAAACCAAGGCTCTTGAAAATCTGATTTTCAATTAAAGGAAGGACAATGTTTGAAGATTTGATTATTTATTAATAAATTAAACTACATATATATATAACTTAATATTAGTGTTGATTTTATTCTCCTTTGCCTAAATAAGTTGTTAAACAATTGTAATTGAAGGAAATAAATCTTACTGGATTTATATTAAATTCTTGAATAAAATAGGAACTATAAAGGTACTCAATTCTCCTCACTCTTATGCTGGAGATTATTTCACATATTTTTCGTTGTTTATCATAACGATAAATGAAAATATTAAATTTTTTTTACAACAACGCAGTTGGGATAAACCCTGTTTATTTGTTCCCTTAAAAATTATAAGCGTTTTTTATAAACTATAATAATAAAATCATCTCTTAAAAACAACTTGAATGTAAAATGTATTAAAGGAATGTATTTAATCGAATACTGATAAATTTGATTTGAATAAAGGAAACAGAAGCAAAAACTATATTTTCTATTTTTTTCAACATCATGCATTATGTAATGTATATAATTTCTATCAACTTATATAATATTATTGTTAAAAATAAATCTACATGATTTGTAAAAATGGTATATTCTTAATATTTATGTCAGTATTCATTGAAAAAAAATTGTTTAATGTTAAAAAAAGTTAAAAAAGTAAATGCAGATTTTTAGGAATCATTAATTTAAAATAAAGAATACGTTGTGAATATTTTTAAATGAAGTTATATCCCAATAGTCTCTATCTTTTACTTTAGTTGCAATGTATACTATTTCACATAATTGGAAAGAATTAAAATTGCATGATGGTAATCTTATTTTTTGTCGTAAATCATTACATGTTCCACATCCTAATATCAAATTAGAAGCTTTTTATTTTTTTCAATAGAGTTGTTTAAAATTTGAATTTAAATACAGCAAAATCTCGAAAAAGCGAATAGTCTTTTTAACAAAGTGAGAAATAATAATATATTTTAGGAGTATTAGTACCGAGAGAGAGAGAGAGAGAGAACATTAGTGTATTTTTAGGAGAAAGTCAACTAGGCTTAAAGCAAAAAAGTAAATAACTTTGGATAAAGGAAGTAGTACAAATAAATCTTGCGTAAAATATGTATTTAAATATTTTTTGAAATTTATTCTTCAGAAATTTCACGGAATATTCCAGCAAAACTTAAAGAGGAGGTTAAGTTATTATTAAAAGAAGACAATTTGAAAAACATTTGGGAGTTACTTGAAACTATTAAAAGCACCCTTACCCGATTATACCCTGCTTTTTCCTAAAATTATTGGAAGCAAAAACATCTAAAGTTATATTAATTTTGGAGGCTATGTTAGGGAAAAGAATATGATCTAATATTATACTAGCGTTTTCAAAAAACATAGGAAATTCAGTAATAAGAAAAAGTAATAGGCTAATAAAAAATAAACAAGGAATTATTGGAAGCGATAACATCTAAAGTTATATTAATTTTGGAAGCTATGTTAGGGAAAAGAATATGTGATATAATCTCTACTAGTGTTTTCAAAAACATTGGAAGTTCAGTAATAAGAAAAGGTAATAGGATAATCAAAAAATAAACAACTTTCAAAATAGCTTTATATAAATATTTGAATTGTTTTCAAATAAATATAACCACTGTTTATCTATAATCAAATTTGGCAACATTTAAAAATCATTTAAAATAAGTTTGCCAGGTAACATACTGGCTGATACTGAAACATATGCTGTTTTTCACGATAAAAACGAAATTTTATTTTCATCTGCAAATAACAAAAGCTTTTTTTATTTAATCAGCCTCATTAGGTTATATTAATTAGCTATAGTTATTCATTGAATAAGATCTTAAAGCGCATATCTTACAAAAATTCCTATTTAAAAGAGTCATGATTCACATAACTATTATGATGTCATTGTTAAACTTTCTGATAATTAACACTAAAAACTCTTGAAATAATATTAAAAAATACACATTGCTTTCCATATTTTTAATAAATAATTTGGGCACACATTCACATGTGCAGGCGATCACACTGCTATATAAGTACCAATGAGTTGCAGATACACTAGTAATGATACACATTAAACTACACAAAATGTTTGCCAAGAACGGAATTTTTCAGCTCTTATTTGGAATCTTGCCAAAAACCGTTATTTTTTTATTTTCTAAAAAAGTTTTTTTTAATTTTATTTTACCATTGATCTTAGAAAACATCCATAATGCTCTTCAACTTAAATTTCTTTGTTTGCGAATGGGCCATTAAAATTTCATGGAGATCATAAAACAGGAATTGGCTGAAAGAGAGAGAGAGAGAAAAGCATTTTTACATATGTATAAAAAGTGAAACCTAAATATTCATTTTTTTTTTAAATATGAGATAAGCATTTACTGAAGAATGGTTTGAGGATTTAATTCCAACCTCCTGCTCCCTTCGTTTATTTTTATGTATTCCAAATAAATGTTTTCAATCCGATTAAAATCAGTCTAGAGGCTGTTGCTAAGGAATTTCATAATTTTGAGTCATTTTCAATTAAATGGATGTACTGCTACATTTTTTTAAAAAGAAATAAAATTCCATTCAGAGTGAGGAATTCGGACTAACAAACCCATATACCATCACTTCAACTAGAAATTTGTAAGTTAAAACCATCTTCCCCTATAATCAAAGAATAAAATTCTTGGTTCATATTTTTAAGCAAAAAACTGCAAATTTTAAAAATATGTTCGATTGTAATATACTTATATATTTATGATACTGTGTTTTAAAAAATTTAGAAATAATCCATTAACGTAAAGTTTTTCATTGTAGCATGTTACAATGAAACATATTAAACATTTCGGTAAGAAATACGAAACAAAGAAAGGGAGAGAGAGCTACATTAAAGTCGCTCTATAAAGCAGCACGACAGCTATTGGTGACAGACTTCGTAATTTTGACTTCGGTCAAGTGACGTACGAAGCCTAGAATAAATCTCAGTACTAACGTATTATACCACCACCCAATTTCGCTAAATCAAAAGATGTAGCAAATTCAAAATTGTCACCAAATGCTGTCAGTATTATTTTTGTGGTTGATCATGCGCAAGAATGGTTTTTCATTATTGGCAGCAAATCGCAGCATTTGGCGACAACTTTTGAATTGACGAAATTGCTCAATGGTATACTAAATTTCATACAAAAATGATAAACACAATCAAAAATAAACTATACAACATAAAAAATATGCAGCTGTTCTTAAGAATAAATGAATCATAACGTGATATTAGCATCGATGTCTTTTTCAATCTAAAATAGCAAGAGAATCCTATTCCTTAACATTACGAGAAGCAAGTTGAATAAAAGTTCTCAATTATAGTCATTGTATTTGTAATGTTTCTAAAATAAAAGTATTCGTCAATATACCTTAGGAATTTTGTTCAAACTGTTATTAAAAGAGAAAAATAAATGTTTCCTGATGAAACGCTAGAATTAATTTTCCGAAACTAGAATTAATATTAAAATATGAAAAATATTAATTTATTCGCCCAGACAAAATATTGGTGCTTTTTAATGCTGATATTATCTCAAAAACGTTAATATTGTTCAATATAAAATGACTTACAGATAAAATTATACGTATATGAAGTATTAACATACTAATATATACATTAAAAAAATTAAATAATTAAACAATGCAAATTGTTTTAAAACTATTATTTATATATTATTTCATGCTTATTTTCTGCTTTGATCATAGAGGCAACATAGCTTAGTTCATTTGCTGAATAATTTATATCCAACAAATTATAACCAACATTTCTCGCATGTTCTAGCAACTGTGCCTTAGAATTAATTGTCACCCTCATTACCATGCCTGTAATGTTGGGGATATCTCAAATCAAATAATCACCTACGCAAATCCTTTCAGCATACTATATTTAACAGAAATACATAGGAAATAATCACATGATGTCAAAATCTGGACAACGTTTGTGTCAGAGAACGACATCATTATTTGAATAAAGTACAGAGAAAATATTTCCTCTGGACGAAAATGTGTTTTCTTAGTATATATCAAAATACACAATTCTTGAACATACATCCATAATTATTTAGTTTATAAAACTAGTTCTTTTGGATTAATACATATGTTTATCGCCTTTCTTTAAAATTATTAATTTTAAATTCTAGTAGGATTGTCTTAAATTTTAAATAGATGGTTACATTCTTTTATCGTAACCGCAAAACGATGAAACATTTTAATTACCGCATAGAATTATATAAATGATGGTTTTCAAGTAAAAATGTCATCGTTTGCGATAAAAGAAATGTATTTTTTTTTTGATAACTTGAATGAGAGCGCTTTCCTTGTTCTATGGAAAGGAAAATACAATTAAGAAATTTTAATAAATATGAATCATTAATAAGTCTCTTGTGTTTTTTTTTTCATTTTACTTTAAGATTATTTCAAACTACAAAGAACTGAAATATTGATATGATTCAACTTAGTCAATTATATATATATATATTGTCTAATCTATCTACTTTGTTCAGAACTTGCGATTTAACCTATTATATATGATTAATTTCTCTTATAATTTCCGTAAGAATTACTATTCAAAATTGTTATACGATTTTCTCTGTTTGTCAGAAACAAGGATGCATATTGTATAACAGCAATTCTTAAACTGTGGTTTGCGTGGATCTCTGGTAAGGGGTCTGCGAAGGTATCTCATTTAAAAAATATTAAATATTTTGTATTATTTTAATTAGATATTTTATGTTTTCTTAAAGGGGAAAAAAGAAATGTTAATACAGTTTGTATAAGTAGCAGAAGCAGTCTAAATATTACTTGAGGAATTTTTAAATCACCCAGTAATGTAATTGGAGTCAAGGGGGGGGGGGGGTAATACCCCCTCTTGGTGAATCAAGTGAACACAGATTTCTCATTCATAACTTGAAAGAAATTTTTATTAATTGATTTATCTATAGTGATATTTAAATACGTGAGAATGTTATTTATGTCTATTAAAATTTTAAATGCATCTTACTTTATTATATACAGTACATATTGATGAAATTATTAATTACTTCACAATTTAAGATTTTTTGTGCTAAAACGAAGTGAGCAATATAATAATTTTAAAACTTAAGATTTCACTGCGGCACAGTTTTACAGATGATTAAAAAATGGCATGGATTATTCTTTTCAGTTATTTGCTAAGCAAGAATATTTTAAAATTATTTATTTTAATGTATCCAACAACTCTAAAATTGCGAAACTTGCCAAAAATCACCAAATTTTTTGTGATTTTATTTTATAGGCCAATTAGCTTTATAAGAATACCAAGTTTATTACTTTCCGTTCACTAGAACAAAAGCTACAAGTGTTTTAGTAAAAGCAGATGCCATTACTTTAAGCAAGAGGTCATACTTAAAAACACGTTTCATTCCAAATGTGTGTTTTTTTAAAACTGGGCCAGTGACTGCTAACAAAGTTTTGAAAATAATTAACTCAAATTTTTTGTGTATGTTCTGTATAATAGTAGAAGTGCTTTAACCTTCAGATTTATCAAACAATGTTTTGTTACAAAATTTACAGTCCCTTTTGTAAATATTATCACTGTTTTCTTAAGAAATTCCATATAATATCTAAGATAAAGTCTCTAGTTCTTGTGAAAAATAAAATATCTCTTATCCTGAAAGAAATTTCCAAAATGAATAACAAAGCAACACATCAGAAGGGAAAAATTGAAAATTTGTTCATAAACTTTTGGTACAGAATGGACCGCATTTATATTATTTTTTGTTAATTTTTACCCATTTTTTTCCATTTTAGTAATAATAATTTGTTTTATGTTCTTAATTTTAGCATATTATTCTTAAAATGTACTAAACAAATCTAAAAATAACAAAAAAATTCCCATCTATCCATTTTTTTAAAAAAAAGTTGTCGCAAGTAATCGGATACCTTAAGTATTGTTCAAAATTATAAGTAAGTTTTTGTTGTTATTAAGTAACTTATTGTATTAGTATACTTTAGCACACATAAGACAAGATATTTTAAATAAAGAGGTTCAACAATTTATCTTTGATTAAAATGCGTACAAAATAATACAAATATTTATATCATGACATTTGTTATGAATTTATGATAAAAACATACGATTCTTTAAAATAGTATTTATAAATCAATTAAATGTAATATTCAAATTTTCATGATGAGACAGTTTTAGATGCATAGTAACATACATATATACATAGAGATAGAGATAGAGAGAGAGAGAGAGAGTATAATAAAATGAAAAAATAATAAGACTGAATTACATAACTAACAAAGCTAGAAGATAGAAACAAAATTTTAAGAATCATAACTATAAAAAATGGTGGAAATATATATTGTACACGATTTAAATAAGCGTATGTATAACAGGAAACAGAGTTAGAACTTTGAAATATAAGAAACCAAATCAGTCAATGGACTAAAATGAAGACTAATTATGATTTCTAAAGCTGTTGCTGAATTAGAACTAGCAAATTAGGGCTAAGTATACTTTACGGATCCACCTTCCCCGTAGAACAGAAATTTTTGGCATAATAGAAAAAACAGAGCCATATTGAATAGTTAGGCCTAAAACTAACACATATGTATTTTGAAACAGAAAGAAAAATAAAATAAAATAAAATTATGAAAGGAAAGCTTTCTTACAAAGAGATGAATATAAAAAATAATTTTGTTAAGGCAAAAATAAGCAAACACTTACATGTAAGAATGCTAACCACCAAATTTAACATATGTTTTATTAAATAAATAAAAAAATAACTCCTTAAAATTTAACTTAATAACCCTTACGTATGCATTAACTTTGTTTGTAGAAACTATTAAATTACCTATAAAGGAATAAATATAAATGCAGCCAAAGTCTTAAGGAAAAAATCTTGAGACTCAATACAACCAAAGTCTTGGGAATAAAAACTTTCATTGAAATGTATAAAATTTCATAACACAAAAATACTTTTGAATAAATGTACCATTTTAATAAATATATATGATTTTTATCATCCTAGTTGTTTAGTGGTGTATTATTTACGAATTTTGATTATTTGTGAAGATCTTGCTAACAAAGATAACTTTTTCAATGTTAGATTCTCTTTTTTAACATGCCTTGAAGAAAAAAATCAATTATGCTTTCCCCCATTCTTTATTTTTCTTTATTTTTCTTTTATGCTGAAAAAAAGTTCTTAGTTACTACTATTTTTTTTTAAATGAATAAAAAAAATCCGATAATTATAGTATTTTAAAAATACATGAAAAGAAGAAATTCATTTCTAATTAATTTAGTCAAAGGAAGGAGAACATTTTTTGTATCGCTTTAATGACGTTAAGGAATATTCTAAATATTATTGAAAGTTTCATATGCATATATATATAAGAATATAATAAGAAAATTGTAGTTTGTATGAGACATGTTGAAATTAATGATGTGATTAAAATACTTTTTGAGTTTGATTTAAATGATGAACGTAGAAACGCTATTAATGATGATACATTCGCTTCTTTGATTTGTTTATAAATGCAAGAAAATTATCTTGTATTGTAATGGTGGCTATTATCCACAGATTTAAAAGATGGACCAATTAGAAGTAAGACGGATCAAGCTAATTTTCTAGTATTCAAATTTAATTAATAGATAACTTAATAGGTATTAATGTTTTTGACAAGAGATGATTTTTTCTTCTATATTATTAGTGTGTTTCATTTGAAAAGTAATATGCATCTGTCAACTATTTGCAACGTTGTCGTAAATTACATACAAAGTATTAGATTCCAAGATTTGCATACTTAAGACAAAACGAAAAATTATAACAACCATATTAAATACTGTTATAGAAAACAAAAATATTAATTTAATTTTGTATAAATAAAATCAATAATATATTTTTAAATGAAAAATACTTAATATTATATATTAAATTGTTCTTTCTAAGAAAATAAAGAAGGCTTTTATTAATAAATTTGAT
This sequence comes from Trichonephila clavata, assembly GCA_019973975.1. Taxonomy (NCBI): domain Eukaryota; kingdom Metazoa; phylum Arthropoda; class Arachnida; order Araneae; family Nephilidae; genus Trichonephila; species Trichonephila clavata. Next base: position 22,415 of record BMAO01022660.1, read on the forward strand.
GTAAAAATTCAGTTTAGTTAATAACTGTTACGTGTTTGTAACTATTATATAAATAATTTAAAAAATAATCTTAGAATTATTTTTATAATTTTAGTTTTTTTACTACATTATTTTATTTCATAATTATTTTAGCAAACGTTTTTATACTTAATTTCGCTACTAATAGACTTTTATTTTTCAAGCTTTGAACTTGTAATTATATCAATAATTCTGGCAATAGCTGGTTTACTGTTCTTCGATTCAGGTATGTTTTAAGCATTTATGAATGATTCTTTTGGTATTTTTGGTTTGCACAGATAGGTTGCTGTGTAAAGGTATAAAAATAACAGCTATATAAGATAACAGTAAAAGAAGATGTACACCGAAAAATGTTAACTATTAGTGGCTAAAATCCTCTTGACTAAATTATTTTATAAAAAATCAGAAAGTTCCATGGCGGCATCCTATCCGTTTGTTGCAAACGGGGGCTTTTTATCTTTATTTTTTCGTAGTTATTAATTTTTAAAATTTATTGTAGCTTTTGAATCATCGGGTAAATGTAAAATGTTTTATAATTAGTTGTCACTAGTTAAGAAAAATATTTTAACACTGAGTAATGTATGTGAAACTGTAATAGAAGCAATATAGATCCACAATCGCTTCTTCAAGTGAATGAATATAATACTTGTCAACGCAATTCTAAATTATTTTTATAACTATAAGGAGGATTTTCATAAGAAAACAAAAATAAAACAAATTTCTTATTCTCTATCATTATTTTATGTATCAAGAAGGTACATCTGTGATATACTGTCAAAAATTTCAAAGTTCAACTTTCATATCAGCTTGCAATTCATAATATTTAAAAAATATACTTATATAACATTAAATTCTAATGATTCCTCAATACACTTGAAGATAATATATCGTACTATGTAATACCATAAACATGATTTCAAAAATAAATATGTTTTAAACTCAAAAGTTATCTTTAAAATCCTATTATATTCAATAGCAGAAAGAAAATTTACACTTGAATGTACATTTTATAACAACAAAACAATTTTACGAAATAATATTCGTTTATATTGTTAGTACAAACACACACAGATATTTGCAATTATATAAGACATATGTTATCTCTTACCAGCACATGCATCTAATAAATCATTGAAGAATAATTTATCAGTAATATCATTAAAACTACATCTTTCTCTCACAGCTTCTTAACACTCATATCTCATAAGAATACATAATAACCTACTTAATAAAGTCATAGACCGTGTTATACGGCAAAAAACATATAAAAGGAATAATAAAGGAAACTATAAGGATATCCCCGAACACAGTAGTGATGCGGAACTATTCTCAGAGGAGGAAATATACCTGATGGATTAAGGCATGACTCCGAAGATCAAAGATCCTTATAATGTGTACGTTCATAAGTCCAAGGGGAATATAAATATGTTTTCCCGAACATATAAACATTGCCTTATATATATTCCAGAGTGTGGCAGATAAACACACAAAAAAATGATAATAATAAGCTTCTAAACCTCGTGAAAGAGTCTTACTCTAGGGATGCTAATATCATAGGGTATTGGGATATATATATATATATATATATATATATATATATATATAAGGATTCCGGTTTGGATATTATCGAGGAAAATGGGCTTTTTGGCAGTCGGTACTGATATATTTTGTGCCTGGGAGGGCTTAAACTATTGTTAGGTTTAATAGTTCTAGATTTGTGAAAAGAAAACTATCTTATGGAATTTGGGTTTCGTAATAACTTACTTTTTGGAAAATTGTGATACTTGAGTTTTTGTTTCGTTACTTTAGCACTTTCTTTTAAAGAGGGATTAGGATCAAATTCAAGAGGAATTTGAGGATAAGAATTCTGATAAGAGGACAAGTCTTGTGTTGTTGCTCATTCACAATTTGTTTTGTAAAAATGGTTTATTTTTTAGTTTTGGTACTTTTTTTACATATATAAGAACAAAATTGTATTTTAATATAAAGCAGTTCTTTAAAACTATCTGATTCGATTAAAACTATCAAATCATTTATATATATCTCTCATAAATAAAAAAACAATATTATCACCACTTGTTTTTAAAAAAAACGTTCTTTTTTAATGACACTAATTGATAAAAATGTTTCTTTTGTGTTGAGAAGATGTACTAAATTAATTTCAATATAATTAATCGCTTATAGAACAATTTTAAAATAAAAATATCTACAAAATGGATCTATGGAATATATTGTACCCCTTAAATATTAAGATATGTGTAATATATGATAATAATGAAGTACCAGTACTATAATTATAAGTACTGTAGCTTTATTTAACGGTCAAAATTTCATACTTTACTTTTTAAAATAAAAACAAGAGAACTTATATGTAAGTGAATATTTCTTTAACTTAGAATCCAATTGTCTATTTTATTATCCTTACAGTGAAAAATATTTTTCTTTGTAGCAGGTCTAACTATTTTTTCAAAGAAGTTCTTTAATCTCGTATTGTATTGAACAATAGCTAAAAAAGAATGTAGTTTAAGTAGTTTTAAATTAATTTATAAACGTGTCACTTTAAAATATTTCAAAGCTGCTTTCTCTCAAAGTTTAATATACCAATTTGCAAAATGAAAAATTGCAAAAAATAATTTCAATTTAACAACAAACACAGTAGATACGAAATACTGGTTTCTAATATTAATAAATTTCTTTCAGTATCACATATTTCAAAAATCCAAACTCAAGCACTGAAGAATGGTATGAAAAAAATTTCCACCAAATTTTGTATAAATGTAAAACAAATCTTATGAGTCGTTACTATTTAAAAACTGTAATTTTTCAGTTTACATGAAGTTAGTGAATAAAAGGGTGTAGTTTTTTTTTAATAAGAAGAAATGAATAGTTATGAGAACACTTATTCCCTGTTCCAAAGTAGTAACTTTCGATTAATTTTTTGTTGAGTGTGTATTATTTAAATATCACTTTAAAACGCTTATAGTTCACTTTCTACACTTAGTAGTTAGAGAAGAAAGATATTTTAAGAAAGCTAAGGTTTCAAATATTTTATTGAATACAAGATAATGAAAAGTGCTGCAAATTCATTTTTCACTTAGTTGGATACTTGGATACTTTAAATGGACCTGATGATCTGATTCTTGAAGTGAAAAAAGTTTTAACTACTCCATCAGTTTAACACTCCATCAAGAAACTAGAAGTATACCCCAATATACGCGGCATCCTATCAAACAGACAAAAGCAAGAAAAAGTTCAACATGCTATTTTTCTATCAAAGGACAATAAAACTACAATAACTTGAACAAAATATGACAGTTTTCCCTGCAAATATCATTCTCGTAATGTTAGTGAAAAGTGTCTGTGATTTGCGTACTTTACTGAAGTAACGCACATTTGAAACATTTTAGTTCAGTTTGATTGGATTTTTTATCAAATTTTCAAAGAAAAATTGAAAAACCTTTAAGTAGGCGAGTGTATTTTCTCTTCATTAAATTATTCAATGGAATTGCGATTTTTATCGAGTAGAATAAAAATAATTATATAAAATAGGATTGCGTCACTCCCTGTGATCTCTGATGTTAGTACCGAGTGTACACCTTCTCCCCGGTTAAGAGTAGGATATATCTAGATTCAATCTTTATGGAAGTGAAGTCTGAAATTCCTGATACTGCTAAGCAAAAAATGTATGCAAAATACTCCTCCAAAACATATTTTTATTTCAAAAATACATATCGAAATAGTAGAACAAAATTTTTTAAATATCTTTACGAACAATTTCTTATATCCAAGGTTTTTCAGATATCCAGGTTGAAAGTAGATAAGGCAATAGCACATTTCTCAGTTGAGGGTTTGTGAAGTACACCGAGACACTTCTTTTTGCCTTCTTTTTCCAGTCTCTGGAAATATCCCCAGCACTTACTTTTTATTTTGTACTCCATTCCTCACTTTCGTTTATTTTCTTTCCCGAGTTTAAAATTGTATCTGACAGGAAGAAAAAGAAATATTACTAGTCTTATGAGATTTATGGCAATTTCGATTTGTTCTGGCATGCTTGGAAAAGGCTTAAAAATGATTCTACTGTGTGCTTTCGCCTTCAACTTTCTTCACGAATACTTTACGATGAGAACTTGAAGATATTTAAACAGATGATACGGAAAATACATTTATATGACGGGGAAGATTTACTATAGTATACACAAATGGGATTTTTATATAAATAAAATACTTTAAATGTAGAACATTGATATTTTAATTAGAATTGTCAATAATGATTTAGTTTGTGATCAAAATAAATATTCTTGGTTGTGAAACATTTGAAAACTTACTAAATACGAAATTCTGAAAAAAATGGCTTTTAATTCAAAAATATCCTTGAACGGAATTTAAGATAAGATAATTTTACTCAGTTTGAAAATAAATGTCTTAGGACTATTACACGCACACACATACACTGGACTGATTTTTTAGATTTTGCTGATTATCTCCAGAACTATTGGACCGATTTTAAGGAAATTTGGCATGTATATAGGTCGTATATAATGCAAAAAATAAAAAATACAACAATTAAAATGCGTAAGCATGATTGTGCGTAACACCCTTTAAAGTCGGAAGTAATGAAAGAACAGTTGCAGAATATAGCAAATAAATTGGTTAATTGGGGTATGGTCCCCTCTTTCTAATAAAAAAAATTTCACACCGTGATTTTACACCGGAAAGGAAGCTTTGAATAGTTCTCGGAGGGTAGCTGCGAGTTGCAATTGCCCTCCCCAAAACGTCTCAGGCATGCACTATACGAATGTCTGGATATCTAACTGGTCAATCCATCCTCACTTTCCAGAAATGTATCAATCAGGTGAGATTTTTACCTTACATTGGCATCCATTAAAATAAAATTAGGATCAACTGCACACATTAAAAAGCGAACACGAGTTCCAAGACCTCATTTCTATACCTCACAGCAGTCAGAGTGCCTCTTGTAAAAACATAGAGGAGTGTTCGTCCATCTAACAAAAAGGTACCTGCCTTGAACATCAAGCCTTCTCTAATATAATGGACAATTTCTCGGAAACCGGAGAACAAGTAATGGGTCCCTAGTTCTCTCCGTTTGAGAGTAAGGTTAGAATATATTGGAAATAACCACCTGAGCCCTAAAAACAGAGTTGCTGAATGGGTGGGATTAATTGCCATAGGAAATTATAAATTCTCATATTTCCGGTATAAAACTAATGAGCGATGCCTGTTTATCTGAAAGAGAGGACAATAACTCTAATTAACCATTTTTATGTTATTTTCTACAGCTACCGTTTCATACCTTCAGACTTCTATGAGAGTTACGAATGATTACGCCTGTGTATTTTAACTGTTGAATGATTATTTTGTATTGTATCAGACCTATATACTTACATACTAAATTTCATTAAAATCTGTCTAGCAATTCTAGAGAGAATGGATACAATCTAACAATTCTCTTAATC